>CAVLJG010000004.1:115206528-115515355 GCA_963669975.1 Acanthoscelides obtectus | reverse complement strand
TTAGAGGAGGAGAGATAGGAGAGAGATAGAGATATCGAGAGAGATAGAGATATAGAGCTCGATAGAGCTATAGAGAGAGATATAGAGAGAGGATAGAGCTATAGAGAGAGATAGAGATATAGAGAGAGTAGAGAATAGAGAGAGAGAGACGAGAGAGAGAGAGAGAGAGAGATAGAGAGAGAGAGGAGAGAGAGAGATAGCGAGAGAGAGAGAGAGAAGATATTAGAGAGATAGAGAGCTAGAGAGAGATAGAAGAGAGAGAGATAGAGAGATAGAGAGAGAGAGAGGATATAGAGAGAGATAGAGAGATAGAGAGAGATAGAGAGGATATAGAGAGAGATAGAGATATAGAGAGAGATAGAGATATAGAGAGAGATAGAGATATAGAGAGAGATAGAGATATAGAGAGAGATAGAGATAAGAGAGAGATAGAGATATAGAGAGAGATAGAGATATAGAGGAGATAGAGAGATAGAGATATAGAGAGGATAGAGATATAGAGAGAGATAGAGATTAGAGAGGAGATAGAGCTATAGAGAGAGATAGAGATATAGAGAGAGATAGAGATATAGAGAGAGATAGAGATATGAGAGAGATAGAGATATAGAGGAGAGATAGAGATATAGAGAGAGATAGAGATATATAGAGAGATAGAGATATAGAGAGAGATAGAGATTATAGAGAGAGATAGAGATAGAGATATAGAGAGAGATAGAGAGAGAGAGGAGAGATAATTGTTGTACGTTTCAGTAGCTTTAATAATTACCAGATACATTTCTTGAGCGTTTGCGAAATGTGATTCAAGCAGGAGAGTGAAACTTCCCAAGATGCAATAACAAAATGACGTCAAGTAGGTTGACTCGTTCGAGGATCACGATATTCATCGGATTAGGATACATTTCGTGAGCATCTGTGAAATGTCGTCCACTCACGAGCGTGAAACCCCTCACCATGCAATGATTGGGCGAATTAAGACACATTTCGTGAGCGTGTGCGAAACGTGATCCATGCAGGAGAGTAAAACTTCCCAAATGTAATGTTAAAATAACGTGAAGCAGGTTGACTCGTTCTGGAATCACGATATTGGGCGGACTAGGTTATATTTCGTCAGTGTCTGCGAAATGTGGTCTATGCAGGAGTATGAAACACCCTACCATGCAGCATTAAAATGATGTCAAGTAGGTTGACTCGTTCTCGGCATAACTTAATTAGAAGGACTGGGATATATTTCGTCAGCGTCTGCGATGCAGAAGAGTGAAACACCTCACCGTGCAACATTAAAATGACGTCAAGTAGGTTGACTCATTCAGAGCATAACGATATTAGGCGATTGTCTGCGAAATATGGTCTAACAAGCAAAAATAAATGACGTCAAGTAGATTGACTCGTTAAGGAAATGACGTTATTAGGTGAAACAATGTCAGAAACGGTACGATGCTGAATGGTACCACAGTCAGATGAAAGCCTCAAGTTCTTAAATGACCTTAATTGAGATGCTTTATACTATAATCGTTCATGTAGTCACAGATATAGTTTTTAGAAACGGATACCGCATACTGAGAGTAAGTTTATGGCAAATGGTAATAGATACCAAATATGAAACATACCCCCTGCCTCCCTCCCAGGTGAAACTGCCTCCAATTTTTAGCACATTCAAAAAAATTCTGAAAATGAGCAGGAGTTTCTGAGCGATTTTTATTTTTTCGTCTTTGTCCTTAGCTCCGCCACCTTTGAATAATTTTTCAAAACCCGTAAGGCCTTTTCGTGCTTGGCACAGCAGTAACTGTACGTACTAATCTTACTTTCAGAGTTATAGAGAGGCTATGGATTAGAGGACGGAGAAAATTCAAATACCGTAGCTGCAAAATAGCATATATGATGATGATTGAGATGAAAATGAGTAATGTAGTATGACGAACAACCGACCAGAATATCTCGTTTATGTATTAGAAAAATAACTTTATTAGGAAGCTCAAGCTTTCATTTCAGATCTGTGTACCTCTAATCTTGATGACTTATATTTTATGAATAACATAGATGCTAAAGTGGAACATCTGACGACAACCCTCACAAATATTTATAACAAACATGCTCCGATTAAGACACTACGTGTTAATAAACCGCCATCTCCTTGGTTGGATGAGGGAATGAAAAAGCTTATCAAAGAAAAAGATTCAGCTTTTACCAAATATAAAGCTAGTAAATCACTTGAAGACCTTGATAAATTCAAACAGCTGAGGAATAAGGCACTACATAAAATTCGAATGAAAAAGAAAGAGTATTATTCAGAATCTAACTGATCAAAATAATCTAAAAACTTTATGGTCTGGGCTGAATAGGCTTAACATAAAATCTCGTTCAAAACAAACAATACCAGATGAGCTAGCCGATGCAAATAGTATTAACAATTATTTTATGTCAGTTTATAGTTACGACAGTGTCTCAGAAAATGTATGTCGGTTTTATGACAGCAACAAATTGGACAATCGAAATCGTTTTTCTTTGCGAGTTGTCGAGCCGGTGGAAATATTGAAGGCAATCAAAGATATCAAATCAGATGCAAAAGGAATTGACACCCTCTCACTAACCATGGTCAAAGTAAGTCTTCCCGTAACTTTTTTCCATATCACCCACATAATAAATTCATGTTTGGAAAATGGCTACCATCCTAAGCTGTGGAAGCTGGCTCTAATTATACCTGTCCCTAAAATATCTAAACCTACTGAACTTAAGCATCTTAGACCCATTAGTTTGTTGCCGGTGCTATCGAAAATTTTGGAAAAAATTATACAGCAACAAGTTGTCCATTACATAGAGGAACTAAAAATAATATCGTCATGTCAATCGGGCTTCAGGAAGCACCATAGTACCACCTCGGCACTGTTAGATCTTTGTGATAATGTTATTAGGGCAGTTGACAAAAAGTTAGCAACAGCAGTGGTATCAATTGACTATTCCAAAGCATTCGATCGAATAAATCATAAACTTTTGTGCGCCAAGCTGAGGTATATAGGCTTCGATGATGCTGCTGTCAGTTTTTTCCGTAGCTATTTGTCCGGTCGCACGCAATGTGTCGCAATCAATAACGGTCAATCCAATATTACGACTATTGCGTCAGGAGTTCCGCAAGGCTCACTTTTGGGACCTGTGCTCTTTTTGATTTACACGTGTGACCAGCATAAAGCAGTTGACAATTCAGGGATACAAACATTTGCTGACGATACTCAAATAATATTCCATTTCGACGCCTCAGATACGCAAAATTCATCAGACATTTTACAGCTTGATTTAGATAAGGTACATCAGTTTTCTATGGAACATAATCTTACTATTAATCCAGATAAGACACAAGTGTTATTGTTTTGTTCTGATCAGAAGAGGAAAACTGTCGAAGATTCTTTCCATCTGACTATTGGTGGCATAACATTACAGCATACTCAAACAGCTAAGGTACTAGGAGTGGAAATTGACACAAAATTAAGATTCCGCAGCCAAATAGCTAATTTGATGAAAAAAACTTACCTGTGTTCTAGGGCTCTTTATTCCAATCGCTACTTGCTTAACTTTAAGCTGAGAAAAAAACTGTGCGAATCTTTGGTGATGTCAATGCTCAGTTACTGTGATGTCGTTTATTATCCATGTTTGGATCAATTGACCAAAAATCGTCTTCAAATCATCCAAAATAACTGTGTTCGCTTTATTTATGGGTTGCGTAAATACGATCACGTAAGTGATAAATATAGGGAATTGAACTGGCTTAGGTTAGGAAGTTTGGTTAAACATAAATTCTTAGTTTTAGTTCATAAAATAATATTGTCATCAAAGCCTGAATATCTAAGAGCTAAGTTAAGATTTAATTACGAAGTGCATGACAGGGCTGTTAGGAATCGTTATAGTATCAGAACCAGCCCACACACTTCTGCATTATTCCAACGAGGATTTACATATAATGCAGCACTATTTTATAATCAGTTGGACAACAGTATTAAATTGATGTCTTTGGAAAGTTTTCGTAAACATACTAAAAGCATGTTGCTCGCTATTGATTAAATACGCATTTCTGCTACAGATATAGATTGTGTCTATTTGTATTTTATACTTAGGTATATATGTGTTCTTTTTTTCATTGTTCTTATATATATATATATATATATTTTTTTTCATGTTTTGAACATCAGATGTAACCGACATAAACAGTTAAGTGTAAGAGTAGCCTTGGCTAAACTTCGCTGTTTATGTCCCTCCGGGTTATCCAATAAAGACGTTATTATTATTATTATTATTATTATTATTAAATACTTACCTAGAGAAGTTACTTTGTAACCTACGGTTCTTCACAACCAGGAAGACTATTACAGACAGCAAAGCTATAAGCACCAACAAACTAGGCACAACGATCGCTGTCATGTTGATAGACGGTTGTATAACCTCCATTCTCTTGCTCACTGCCTCTGAGGCCATGGAGAGCATCCCCGCCTTGGTACGGACCCTGCAATTTCATAATACGAATCAAAAAGTGTAAAAAATTATAAATGGCTGGAATGAAATATGTTGAATACGAAAAAGGTACACAGTTTCATGTTTATCTGTAAACAAATTGTTTTTGATACATTTTAGAAAAATTTCGTTTGATAACGAGGATTATTTTTTGAGAAGGGCCATAGAATTTTGCGACTCACCTAACTGCAAACGTGTATGTATCCGAAGATGAATTACTGTAAATCAACGGCGGTTTTTCAACTCTGATCTTGTGCGCCGTAGTTTCATTCAGGTTGGTTCCTTCTTGTACCAAGACTTCGTAGTAGTAATCGCCACAAATAGGTGGTAGCTGTCTTTCCTGTAGATTTATAACACACGTTAGCAAAATACTTCCAGAATGCACGAATGTTACAGCATTTTTATGACGAGTTGTTGAAAATTTCGAAACCGGAGCATTGAAAAAACGACGTTGGAGGTTTAAGATTTGACTAGATAATGATTTCCCACCAGAATGAAAATAGCACCAGATGTAAAAAATATTTAGGGGCAAATTAAATTTTAGATCCAAGTGATATGTGACTTTTGTTATGTTCATGTTGATATAGCTAAATAAACACCCATTCCATTCTGTTTTATACCACGTATTTACCTCCCACATGATGACATAACTGCCATTGGTTGCCGGATTGACGCTGACTCCGTACGGCGGCGAAATGGTCGGCGCGTGATAAACGACGGGTTTCGATGAGATAGGGAACGACTCTTCTGTGGCCACAGTGACCTCATAAACGCCACCGTAGGAAACGTTGAACACGCGCCAGAGGGCGTCCGTGTTGTTGGTGCGACGATGCCACGTTTGGGTGTTCACTTTGTTCACTACGTTTATCTGAAAAGGGAGAGTATCGATAAGGCGATATTTCGCTGAATATGAGTTGATGTTTTGGCGAGGAAGAATCACCTTTTTCATTCCACGACATTTTCTGTTTCTTTTTTTATGAAAGAATGGGTAAATATGCTTTATTAGATATTAAAACGTTTTCAAGTTCAAGGCGGAATATCTTTAAATTGGTAATTCCTTTGATAGCATCAGATATATGCGTAAATTTTCAGACTATTATAAATTATCGAGTCTTTCACGAGCGTTGATTTCGGTACTGCTAATTTACGATATTGTTTCGTCTAATATTGTAACTTATACTGGGTGCGCCATCTATTACTTTTTTTTACCTATAAGTTTATGTGTTACCCTGTGAGTCAAAAGTCATTCGTTTACAACACAACAATGATGATGTCTGTTTCACTGACGCGGATGCGTCGACTGTCTGTTCTTCAATAACCGAAATTATCCACGTCGCAATGGAGGAATACATCCCTCACACAGTGAAAGTTCCTAAACCAGGGTCCAACGGCTGGTTCAACAAATCGTGTGACATTGCTCGCCAGCAGAAGATCAAGGCCCACAGAACCTACTTACAAAACCCCACTGTAGAGAACAGACAAGCCGACGTCGAGTCCAGAAACAAATATAACGAAGCGGTTCGCAATGCCAAAAACCAGCATGATATAAAAGTTAGGCACAGGGTAATGTCGCAGCGCAATGGCAGTCGGTCTTTCTGGACGCTGGCCAAGCAGATTGAAAAGAACTTCTCACACAGTAGCCTTCCACCACTTACGTGTCAGGATGGAACTATTGTATTCGACTCAAATGCCAAGGCGGAAGTGCTAGCCAAGATCTTTGCTGCCAACTCCACCATGGACGTCCCCACCAACGCCCAAGTGCCGTCAATTCAAAGGGTTCCCCACACTATGCGGGAAGTAACATTCAGGCATAAGACCGTAAGACGAGTGCTCTTGTCGCTTGACATCAACAAAGCTTCTGGTCCGGACTTGATTCCTGCCATTGTACTGAAGAGATGTGCAGCGGAGCTTGCTCCAGTTCTTTCGCGTCTCTTCCAGATATCTTATGAATCCGGCACCTTCCCAGAAAACTGGAAATTTGCTCATGTACAGCCCATCCCAAAAAAAGGATCTAAAACCGACCCTTACAACTACAGGCCTATAGCTCTGATTTCTGTTATAAGTAAAGTGATGGAGAGGTGCATAAATCGCGAGCTTCTGGACTACCTCGAACGTCACAGCTTGATTAGCGACAGGCAGTAGGGTTTCCGGCACCAACGATCCACAGGGGACCTCCTAGCTTACGTCACGCAACTGTGGAGTAAACTCATCCAGTCTCATGGTGAGGCTCATGTCGTTGCTCTTGACATCACGAAAGCGTTCGATCAGCTGTGGCACGCTGCCCTCTTGAGCAAACTTCCATCCTACGGCCTCCCAGAAAAGCTTTGCAGATGGGTGGCTGACTTTATCTCTGGCCGCAAGATATCCGTCGTAATTGACGGATTCTCCTCTTCATCCCACAACGTCAACGCGGGTGTTCCCCAGGGATCGGTCTTGGCTCCAACACTGTTTCTCTTACATATCAACGACCTCCTTTCCTGCACGATCAACCCAATCCACAGCTTCGCTGATGACAGCACTCTACATGCAGGAATTCAGAGTGACAAGCCGATCTCTGCCGAGGAGCTGGAAAAAAGAAGACTAGCGACGACTTCTTCTCTGACAAGAGACCTGGAGGCTATCACTGCTTGGGGACGCAACAATCTTGTACAGTTCAATGCTTCCAAAACACAGTACTGTACCTTGACGAACAAAAAGCGTCCTAGCGCTCATACAGTTTCGATGGACGGTCGAGTACTACCAAAGAGCCATTCATTTCGGCTGGTCGGAGTCCAGATCACCTAGGACCTGATCTGGCACGAACACATCTCTTCAATAGCTGCAGCTGCTGGGAAAAAGCTAGGCTATTTGTTTAGGGCTAAGAAGTACTTTTCTCCGCATGACCTTCTCACTCTATACAAGGCCCAGATAAGGCCTAGCCTCGAGTATTGCTCACACATTTGGGGTGCTGCCGCCCCGACTACATTGTCCATGCTCGATGCTGTCCAGAGGAGGGCGGTCCGACTGATCGATGACTCTTCTCTAACAGACAGTCTCGGGACTCTTTCGCACCGGCGGGCCGTCGGCGATCTAGCTCTTTTCTATCGCTACGCCAACGGGCTTTGCTCCTCAGAGCTCTCTTCCATGATGCCGCCGCGCGATGCGCCTGCCAGACAGACCCGCCTGACTTCGGCATCCTATCCTAACCGTGTCAAACTTCGTACATCCAGAACTGGCCGATACGACCGCTCCTTTGTCCCGAGGGTGTCTAGATTGTGGAACAATCTACGGGAGGAAGCTTTTCCCAGTTCTACTAACCTTAGGCAGTTCAAAAATCGTATTAACAAAATTTCTTTGGGATCATCATAGCAGCCGCGGTGTTCCGGCATTTAGGCTTCTGCCTGCGCGGCTGTTTCGATATAAAAAAAAACAATGCATTTTGGTTATCCAAACTTATTACGAAAACGGTCGAAATATAAAAAATACTTTTCGCAAACTTCGCACTAGTTTTGGCCGACATGGACGCCCTTCAGAGCCTGGAATTTGTTGGATTGTTAATCGTTTTGAGGAAACTGGCAGGTGAAGGTCGTAGACCATACCAACATGCTCGTCCAGCTCGTACTCGTGAAAACATAGCCGCAGTGAGTGAAGATCCAACCACCTCGACTATACACCGTTCGCAACAATTGGGAATTAGTGAGACCACTTTACGCCGGATTTTACACATTGATTTACACCTCCAACCAAACAAAATCCAACTAACACAAGAATTGAAGCCGGCAGACCATGAACAGCGGCGTGTTTTTGTTAATCGGATGCTGGAAAGAGAAGACGGATTTTCGGCAAAAGTGCTCTTTTTTGATGAGGTTCATTTTCACCTCTATGGGGACGTAAATAAGCTAAATTGCAGATTCTGGGGGGCTGAAAATCCACACCAATATCATGAAAAACCTCTCCATCCTGAAAAAGTGACTGTTTGGTGCGGATTATGGGCTGGTAGCAACGTTGGACATCTCGCCAAACAATCGCCTTATTGCACACGAAATTTCAAGACCGCATAATTTCACGAAATTCAGATGTCACTTGGCCCCCGAGATCGTGCGATTTAACACCTCCTGATTATTTTCTTTGGCGATTTTTTTAAGGAAAAGTGTATGCGAATGGTCCCCGGACAATTCAAGACCTAAAGCGCAATATTCGGACTGAAATTGCGGCCATAGACCCGATTATTCTGGGAAAAGTCATTGAAAATTTTGATGTTCGAAAATTGGCCTGTAAACGAAGCCGCGGTGGTCACATGACCGATGTTATTTTCCATACATAAATGGCATAAACCAACCTTCATTTATCAATAAAAAAAATCGATTTCACCTCGTAAAAAGCGTGTTGATTTTTCAAATAGAAAGAAAGTAATAGATGACGCACCCTGTATTTAATGTAGTTGCTGTTTTTAAAATAAACGATAAAATGATACGGCAGTCATTATTTTAAGATTTACAAATAAAGGCCTGCATGTCGCTCTAGGATTGCTTTTAGTTATAAATCTAATAGTTTGTATTTTGTAAATCGCTTGGAGCTCCTTCATAAATAGAAGTATACTTTATCTGAAGGTACTTGAAACACTGTTAAATACCGGGTGCGTTTTATATATCTATATTTAACACGCTCTGTTGCTGCAAAAATCGCCAAATTTCGCAGCAAATATCCCCCGTATAAGAGATCAAAGGCAGTTTCACCGGTCCACGTGGAGTAAAGCACGCCTATGCGTGAACATAGCCAATGAGAAAGCGTGTATTTCAGAGCTCGGAACAAGTGCAGGTGGCTACTGAAAATTGAAACAGTTTAGCCAGTGCCGTGTAGCGGTGAATAAACGTGTTTTCTTTAGTCTGTCCGTGTTTTTTCATAGATTTTATTAGTTTGTGTGTTTTTGACTTTTGAATACTCAGTTTACTTGTTGATTTAATTGTTGTGTTGATTGTTCTTGTGTGTCCTAAATATGGCTCTTTGGAGACCTTGGGAAAATGCTCCAAACCACGAGGAGATGGTTGATGAACCTGTGCAGGCAGAATTCTTTCATAAAGATTTAGAGGAACAGACCCAAAGAGTAATCCTAAATATGTATGATTGTCTGAAAAACGAAAATCCAGATTCCTCGCAAAATCAAATTTTAAACAGAATTTGTATCCTGACAAAAATCAGTCGGTCTACCATTTATCGGGTTATAAAAAGGGGAGATGTAGTCAACCATTCCTTCCACAGAAAGCGCATAGGGCAAAAATTAAAAAGAATAGACGTGGGTTTTCAGGAAGATATTCGTCGTATAATATACGGATTTTATAAAGAAAATTTGGTGCCCACGTTGGAAATGATACGGGATAAACTAAAAGATTATCCTGAAGATTTTTATAATTACAAATGCTTAGACTCACTGCACTGTATTGTAAAACTGTGTGGTTTTCAATACAAAAAATTAGATAAAAGAATGGTGATTATGGAGTCGTCTCGAATCGTTGAATTGCGCCAAGAATTTTTGCACAAAGTTAAAATCTATAGAGAGCAGAAAAGAAATCTGATTTACCTGGATGAAACGTGGTATGATACCCATGATGTTGTGCAGTACGGCTGGGTTGACGACAGCAACAAGTGCATTTTAAATGCACCATGCAACCGTGGAAAACGAATCATTATTCTCCATGCTGGCAGTGAAAATGGATTTATACCTAATGCCTTGCTGTTATCTGCCAAAAATATCAAAGAATCATGTGCCGACTATCATGAGGAACATGACCTCCGACTTATTTCAAAAGTGGATAGAGCAGCAGTTAATACCAAACATTTTCCCAAATTCAGTGATTGTTATGGACAATGCGCCATACCATTCCCGACAGAAAAACAAAATTCCGAATACAGGCACAAAAAAACAAGACATTATTGATTTTATGAAGGATAAGGGAATGGAAATACCACAAAAATCAACCAAAGCCATATTATTGGATCTTATTAAAAGACAAAAATTTGAAAAAGAGTATGTTGTTGACAATCTGCTTCAGCAAAATGGCCATGAAGTATTACGTCTACCTCCCTATTACTGCATTTTTAACCCGATTGAGTTGGTCTGGGCTGCTTTAAAAAAAAAGTAAGAAAACATAATCAGACCCCTCAATTAAGTGAATCGCTATTGGCCACAATAAGAGATGCAGTATCTCATATTGCTGCCACAGACTATGGAAGCAGTGCTCTAGGCATATTATTGAAAAAGAAAATGAATATTGTGTTTTGCCTCCTGTAAATCCCGTTGTAATTCCTCTACAAGATGACTCTAGCGACAGCTCCGAAGGCGAGGATGATATATAAATACCTATAATGTAAGTCTTTATATACCTTTTTACCTGCTATGTAAATATTTGCCTATGTCAAACGTTGGAATTCTGTAATTTTTCCATTTCTTAACTTTCAGTCAACATAAATTAAACTCCCAATATAAGTATTTTTTATCCCAAATCAAAAAAATAAGAAGATAGTAAAATCCATTTATTGTGATATAAAAACATTATTATTATCGTTCTAAATAAATGCCGCACGCCTATGATACGTCATGAAATTACAAACGACGCGCCGACCAAAGGTTTTTATGCTATTTCAAGTGACTTCAGATACACCATAACTACTGACGTATTTAAATATTTTAAACACTAAGAATCCGATTTATGCACCTTCCTTGGAAACTATAGAAACGGAGAAAGAATGACGCTTCATTGAAAAACGTTCAAGGGAGGATTTAAAATTATCATCACAAGCTGAATAAATATTTGCAACTAGTTCTTACCAGATAAGCCTTAGTCTGCGTCCTTGGACAAGGAGGCATCCACGACACCTTCATCTTGAGTCCGTCACCGCCAAACGCAGTGACAGATACCCTTTTCGGAGGCGCTTTCGGATTTTCAGCCGTACTGATTTGCTGCAAATGTACCGGAATCGGCCCGTATCCAACCGGACCGACAAGACCGACGGCGAACAGGTAGATCGTGCAGGAATCCAGGTCTTTCACTGTTGCCGTTTCGTTCAGCGTTCTTAGTCTGGGTTCTGGAGACAAAATAAAATGTGACGAAACAAAAATTCCACCCCTTTTTTTTTATTCATTGTCACGTTTGTTAGATACCCCTTGACGTGAATGAATAAAGTATTTTCAGGTATCTTGGAATATTATACAGGGTGTCCGAGAAGTCGACGTCAAGCCGAAACCGGGTGATAGGCAAAGTCATAACAGCTATCAGAAAAATATTTAAAAAATTTTATGTTTGTGTTCTGAAAATTATAGGTCTTTG
This sequence comes from Acanthoscelides obtectus, assembly GCA_963669975.1. Classification (NCBI taxonomy): domain Eukaryota; kingdom Metazoa; phylum Arthropoda; class Insecta; order Coleoptera; family Chrysomelidae; genus Acanthoscelides; species Acanthoscelides obtectus. The sequence continues at coordinate 115,503,554 of CAVLJG010000004.1, read as the reverse complement.
AAAAAAATATAGAAATTTCACACCCTACGGCAGTCTGTCAACTAGTGTTACTACAAATATTAACTTTTTTTGGATTTTATTTTTACAATGTAATGATGAATAATGCATCTTCAAACTGGTGTCTCAACCTTACTGCCAACTTTTCTCGTTCAGGAAAAATTGCCACTTATTTCCCAACCAAGTATCCCAAAGTAAAACTTTGCTCAACTTTAACTGGCTGTACTGGAAAAAAATGTACTACGAGAGTTTGGCAAGTAACCTTAAAAGTTGGCGCATTTAATAACGATTCCAAAATGGTATAAACACTTAGAAGATTACTCGTTAACTTATGCACAATTTTTATTTGAAGGAAAACTGATGAAAATTTTTCAAAATTTCCTAATTAAACAGCGATTATGAAAACGCACAAGGACCCTTAAGGATAACTGTTTGCACAACAGTGGGCGTCAAAATGCTGCTGATGATGATTTACCTTTACAGCAAATGCTCAAACTGTTTTCCTTCAGCCGCAATACAGGCTCGACATCTTCTTAAAAAAGAAGAACGAGCGCGAATCCACGGTTATTAACAAACTTAGCTGCTTCCAATAGTCTTTGCCGTAGCTCAGCTACATTTTGAATCGGCTTGAAATACACTTTTTCTTTTACAGTTCCCCAGTAAAAAATCTAAAGGATTCAAATCAGGTGATCGGGCTGGCCACGGTATTGTACCAGACCGCCTTATCCATCTGCCTGGAAAGTTTTGATCGAGATACTCTCTCACTGAGAGTGCATAGTGCGCTGGACAGCCATCATGCTGAAACCACATGTCCCTGTAAATACTCAGTGGCACGTCCACCAATAAATTTTGCACATGATTTTTCAAAAAATACAAATAAGTCAAAGTCTCTGGGAACTCAAACGGGCCGAATATTTTACCATTTAAAATTCCTGTCCAATGGTTTATCTTGAAGCGATATTGAGATTTATCTTCTCTCATCAAATGTGGGTTTGCTACGTGCCACTCATGTAAGTTATGCAGGTTCATGTACCCATCTTTCTTAAATGTGGTCTCATCCGACCATAAAATTTTTTCAAAGAACTGTGGATCTTTCCTGTGTCTTTCTAACATTGTGCGACAAAAAGCAACTCGGGGCTCATAATCCCGGGGCAGGAGAGGTTGAACACGCTGTATGTGGTATGGATGAAGCACATCACTTACTTGCTATTGCACACGTTGATACCGATCAGTACTCCTTCGTTTACTGCGCATCTTTACATGTTCGTGCTTGTTGATTTCGTACTGTTACTAATTTTGGATTCGTGAACTGGACTGTTGATCGCTTGTGATTTGGATTTGGACTGTTTAATTGCTCTTCAAAAGAACATTTGCTTTCCTTAGACTATCTTTGATAGTGTGATTGTGAAGGAAAACAGTTTGAGCATTTGCTGTAAAGGTAAATCATTATCAGCAGCATTTTGACGCCCACTGTTGTGCAAACAGTTATCCTTAAGGGTCCTTGTGCGTTTTACCATAAACGCTGTTTAATTAGTAAATTTTGAAAAAAATTCATCAGTTTTTCTTCAAATAAAAATTGTGCATAAGTTAACCATTTTGGAATCATTAAATGCGCCAACTTTTAAGGTTACTTGCCAAACTCTCGTAGTACATGTTTTTCCAGTACAGCCAGTTAAAGTTGAGCAAAGTTTTACTTTGGAATACTTGGTTGGGAAATAAGTGTCAATTTTTCCTGAACGAGAAAAGATGGCAGTAGGGTTGAGACACCAGATTGAAGATGCATTATTCATCATTACATTGTAAAAATAAAATCCAAAAAAAGTTAATATTTGTAGTAACAGGAGTTGGCAGACTGCCGTAGGGTGTGAAATTTCTATATTTTTTTCAAAGACCTATAATTTTCAAAACACATACATAAAATTTTTTAAATATTTTTCTGATAGCTGTTATGACTTTGCCTATTACCCGGTTTCGACTTGACGTCGACTCCTGGGACACCCTGTATATACAAACATGCGGCCAATTAATGTACTGCCAGATGTCGAAAAGCTCTTAGAAGGAACCATATATGAACAAGTCGTTGAATATATTGAAGAAAATAAGATATTGACAAAATTTCAAGCAGGATTCAGAAAAAAGTATGCTACTGAAACAGCAATTCAAATGGTAGTAGAAGAATTGAGGCCAAATATGGATGAAAAAAAGTTTATAGTAACATCGTTCTTAGATTTCAAGAGAGCATTTGAGATGATTGACAGGGAGAAATTGTTAACGAAATTGCATTGCTATGGATTTCAGGGTGCAGTATTCAACTTATTACAAAATTATTTAATCAATAGAAGTCAAAGAACTAAAATTGGCAATACATTATCAAACATTAAAAACATTTCGGTAGGTGTGCCACAGGGTAGCAAATTAGGTCCATTTCTATTTATTTTATATATTAACGATATTCCTGATATTTTACAACACTGCAAAATTCAACTATTTGCTGATGGTACATTAATATATCAAATAAATACATTGAAACTGCAATAGAGCTGTTAAATAATGGTATGAAAAACGTAATAAATTGGTTAATAAACTAAACACAAAATATATGCTAATAGGAAATTCTTTAGATCAAAATACAATAAATCTTACAATTAATCATGAAAAAATTGTGTCAATAGAATCATTTAAATATTTGGGCATATACATAGACAGTAAATTAAAATTTGAAGGGCACTATGAATATATTACTTCAAAAATATCCAAGAAAATAAATTACTTTTATAGAATTTGGCATAGTCTAAGCGTTGATTCTAAAAAAATTGTGTACAACGCTATCATGCTTCCTCATTTGTTATATTGTTCGACTATTTTGTTCATTGCAAATAAAAAAAAATATATATTTCCAAAATTACAAATATTACAAAATAAAGCTATGAGAATCATCTTAAATAAAAATAAATACACTAGAATAAAATTTATGCTGAAAGAACTACAATGGTTAAATATCATATAAATTTCATAGCCTACTTGGTTTTCATTTTCATATTCAAATTAAAAAATCAACTTCTACCAAATCACTCAGAAAATTTTATTGTATGGAACAATGAGTGCCACAATTATTCTACTAGAGGAAGTATAGAATTTCATTTACAAAACTGCAGTAGCAATATAACGAGCAAGTCAGTATTTCAAAAGGGATTGTACGAATTTAATAAATTAAGTAATGCTATCAAGATGTGTGCCAGTTTGAACATGTTCAAAGGGAAATTGAAAAAATATCTCATGGAAAACCAGAATTCATAGTAGTGAAATTTTGTATAAAAATATGTGGTCTTGAAAACATAATATATTTTGTGATATTGTAGCGTTAATGCTAAATAAATCTGAAACAAACAAACAAACAGTTTAAGACATTTCTATAAATTGTAATTAAATAACCCCTTAACGTTCCTTAACAAGAATCACGCGCCGTTTAACATTATAGTGAAAGATGTACTTACTTTCCAATAGTTCCGAGATCGAAAGGCCGTAGTACACACCGTACACCCAGTTCAGTTTTTTGAGGTATTTTGGCCGTTCCCATGTAACTTTAACAGCAGTACCGACGTCCTTGATTACTCTAGCCTCGAAGTTGCTCACTACCGGCAGCGGTTTGCCCATTCTTTTAATGTTGATCGTCGACGGGGGACCTTCCAAATTTTTCTTGAACGCAGTCACCTTAAAAGAACATCACTGATCAACGTAACGCGGCGGCAAACGCTACTCAATTGAAGTGCTTTAGAAAACAATGTTGTACATGTCAATCTTTGATAATACACGGAAACGATCAAATATACAGGGTGTTTCAGTTTATTGTTGCATAACTTTAAGATTCGATAGAACTTTTAAAATTAATGCATAAAGTCTATATAAACATGGGTCGAAAAATGCGTGGCTTCCGAAATACAGGGTGTTTAAATTTACTTTCTAAAATAGTTTTTTTTAAATATTTCGAACAATATTTGATGTATAATAGTGAACAAGGGTTAATTACTTGTAATGCCCAAATCGAAAATGTAACAAAAATATTATTTTCCCATAAATAATTAAAAATGCATCGAACCTTAAAAATCGAAATATCTCAAAAACGGCTAACTATAAGGAAAACTCACAAGAGAGCTTTTTTATGCAGAAAAGTGGGAAGAATCAGTTTTTTTATTCAAAAAGCAAAAAATTGCACTAAGAAATATTTTTCGGACATTTTAACAGGTACAGTAGAGAGCGCCCTCTAGCGGCTACAGTAAAACTATGACCATGGTTCGTTTTGTCGTACCAAAAAACCCTTGTATACCAATTTTCACTGTTATACATCAGATATTGTTCTAAATATTTAAAAAAAAACTATTTTAAAAAGTAAATTTAAACACCCTGTATTTCGGAAGCCACGCATTTTTTGACCCATGTTTATATAGACTTTATGCATTAATTTTAGAAGTTCTATCAAATCTTGAAGTTATGCAACAATAAACTGAAACACCCTGTATACAGGTAGAAAAGATACACCATTAAGGAACACCCTTTATAGCCATAAGGCGCTACATGTTTGTAAAAAAGTGTGTGATGTGATAAATATTACCGTTATACTGCAATTCAGTCCAGGTGCCAATTTCATAGTAAAAGTCTTGTTTTTGGTGGTAAACAGCGGCAAATTCGGATAGAATCTGACTGTTATCGGATCGAGAGCCTGCACCTTGACGTTAAAGCTATCCGTTTCCCCTTCGTACTGCCAGGATATCGTGACGCTTTCTTCAGTTTCGTTGACCACAGAGAGATTTTTGATGTTCGTCACCGTGTTCACGTCATAGACCAACGTCGCTGCTTCAGATTTGTTGCTGGGGTAGTAGTTGTTGTGGGCTATAACCTAAACGAATTAAAATTTACAGTACTGTGTTTCAGAAGGTTTAAGATGTTCCAGATTTTTGCGACCCGAAGCAGTGATAGCCTCTCTCATCAGAGAGGAAAACGTGTTGAAAACGACAACCGTGCAGTGTTTTCAAGATCTATCAAAAAATCGCAGAGCTAGGCTGAGAAATTCTATCTCATCCCCCATACTCTCCAGTCCTAGCACCTCCCGACTATTGGGGCATTTCACGTAAAGCGGTCAGCGAAAAAAAAGTGAGGTTTTAAAATTCGTACATATTTGGCCTGTTTGAACATCTAGTCGCTGTGGCACAGAACACGATTTTTTTTACGTGACAAGTTACAGGCTTTGGAGGAGAAGCCCTATTTGAAATTGTAATTTTTTTTTAATTGATAAGTAGTCTGTTAGGCTTTGAAACATAGCGTTTTTAAAAGGTAATTTTCTACCTGCTTTTATTAACTGTCTTTTTCGTGTATGCATGAATATGCATTTAAACAAAACACATGCATTTTTGTTATTAGCATTACAGCAGACGCCCGATAACGTAAACACGGGATAATGAAAACTTGCGCTAATGTAAACACAAACTTCGTTCTATAGGATCAAACGGAACGCGCGATAACGTAAACAATGTGTACGCTCGATAACGTAAACAACTCTCGGCGCACGGAAACAGCGCGACGGTAAAATGCTGAAGCCTCGATGATTTATGTCGGGCGTCGGGGAGTCCCCGATTTATGATGTAGGGGATTCACCTCTGCGATAAAATACGACAAACTCGGTCAGTCGTATGATCGTTTAGGATACGTTTATACGTACGTATGTATTTCATTTTTGAACTTAAGTGAATACATTGCACGCGTTAATATATTTTACGACTATGGCATCCACATCCTATAAAAGAAAGTGTTTAAAGTTGAGTGAGAAAGTGAAAATCATAGACGAAGTTGCACTAGGGGCGGGAGTGACACAGTTAGCAAAAAAATATGGAGTATCGAAAGCAACAATCTGTAAAATTAAGCGTATGAAAACTCAAATTTTACAAAGAACGTGCAATACATTTGGAGGTCCAGGAAAAAGAAAGACTTTAAAAAATGCGAAGGCACCTAAAATGGAAAATTCCCTGTATAAGTGGTTTTTAAAACAACGGGAAAATCATGTCCCAGTTAGTGGCGAAGTACTTTAACAGAGAGCGAGACTGTTAAATGAAAACCTGAAAGAAACTGAAAATTTCGTAGCTAGTGATGGCTGGTTACAACGATTCAAAACAAGATATGGAATACGACTGCTGTCTATATCTGGTGAAAAATTATCAGCACAACCACAATTAGTGCAACCATTCAAAGACAAATTGATGAAAACACTTACCGAGCTAGATTTAAGAATGGAACAAATTTACAACGCAGATGAAAGTGGCCTTTATGGGAAAATGTTACCAGAGAAAACCTATGCTGCATCATTTGAAAAATCTGCCCCGGGAAGAAAGCCGGAGAAACAACGAATAACGTTTCTAGCCTGCACTAATGCTAATGGTTCACACAAAATAAAGCCACTGGTAATATGGAAAGCAAAAAATCCGCGCTCATTTAAAAATGTTAATATCCCTGTTGATTATGACTGTTCAAAAACCGCTTGGATGACTAGCAGTATATTCCTGAAATGGTTCCACAGGTGCTTTGTCTCTCAGGTATGACAATCAATTATCACAAATGCTCTATTCATAATTTGAACATGCGTTTTCAATTTGTAGGTAAAAGGTTTCCTAAAACAACAGAAGCTTCCAATAAAAGCGTTGTTACTATTGGATAATGCACCAAGTCATCCTCCCGAGCAACAACTGAGGAGCAGGGATGGCTCAATTTTCGTCATGTACATGCCGCCCAACGTAACACCGTTAATTCAACCGATGGAGCAGAATATAATAAGACTCACCAAACTATACTATAGGAAGTTTCTACTTTCGTCTGTCTTATCAAGGAATCCTGAAAACTTATCTGAGGCTTTAAAAAAAGTAACATTACGAGAAGCTGTTTTAGATTTACATATGGCCTGGAATGAACTTAACCAGCAAACTATTCAAAAATGTTGTTACAATCTCTTTTGTACCAATAATGAAGATGATGAAGAAGATGATGTCCCCTTAAGCGTAATCAGAGAACGTTTGCGATCCAATAATGATAATGTTATTAGTGTGTCATTGGATGTTGTTGATTTATTGAAAACAGTGAATCCCAACATTGTTTGTACTCCTGCTGATATTAATTCATGTAACGAAGATAAGCAGACGAATGATGCTGATAAGAAGGATATGGACAGTGAGGATGATGAGAACGATCCCATTGAAGTCAGAAGTGTAGTGACTGACGCGCAAGCTATACAAGTTTTTAACCAAGCTTTAGATTGGGCTGAAAGAAAAGAAGTTTCATACACGGATATTTTAGTTCTTCGTAAATTACGGGCGCAGGCATTGGAAGACAATTCTAAGCGCAAATTTACGCAGACAAAAATTGTAAATTATTTTTCTTCTAATTAAAAAAATACTTATCACTGTTAGAATATTTGTTTATTTTGTTACAAATAGTATGTATTAAACATTTCTTTTAATAAATCAAATATTATATAAATCACGTTCGCTAATGTAAACAGTTCGATAATGTGAACCACACTTGTATTAAATTAGTTTACATTATCGAGCGTCTGCTGTACTTACATACCTTTTAGTGATATTTTGTAATATTTTCAAAAAGAGTGATTTTATGCCGATAAATAAAAAAAATCCAAAAAAATTAGTTAAAAAACATTCAAGGGAGTTTTGTATAAAATTTACTTTTTCCTAAATTTCAGGTTAGGAACAAGATATCGAGATGCAGATTGGTCATTTAATTTTTTTGGGAAAATTAACAATTTCTATCGGAAGGTTGAAAAAAGCCCTTTAGCGGCCACATGTGAAACTAACACAGATTCAAATAAAATAACATTTGTAGTCCAAGAATAGCTATTTCAAACTAGCCCAAGTTTGTTAAAATCGGCTCAGCCGTTTCGAAGATACAGGGTGTTTTTTACGGAAACCTTTGAAAACCCCCCATAACTTTATTTTTAGAGATACAGCAACAGAAACACAATTTTTTTATATTCAAGATTGATTTCAGAAACTTGAAAATTTGTTTTTTTATGAAAAGTACAGAAAATTTCTTATATAAAACGCTTTCATATTTTTTTATTTTGAAAATTCTTCGAAAAAACCCAATTTCAAATATGGATTTACGCTTCACGTGAAATGCACCTTTCATCTATTTTTTTCGTAAAAAGATTCTCTGTAAAGTAGAAAAAATCAAAAACGAAGAACAAATTCCGGATCAATTTTTCGTACCTAGAGATAAGACGTTTTATGTAATATACAGATTTACCATCATGTGGCAAGAATTCATAAATAAGAACCAACACTATATACAAATATCAGGCCGATTAATGTCTTGACAAATGTCGAACAGCTGTTCGAAGTGATAGTATACGAACAAATCATTGAATTTATTTAAGGAAACAAAAATTTCGGCCAAAAATCAAGCTGGATTTTAAAGAAATATATTTTTTCTACCAGCGTGCGGAAAGTACTCCACTTTTAACACGCATCTGCGTGCAGAAAGTATAGCTTTTCATCTGTAAAATTATAATAGTAGCGAGATGTTGAAAAAGTTTTTGAAGAAATTATTTACGAACAGATCATCGAATTCATTGAGGGAAATAAAATTTTAACTAAATTTTAAGCTGTATTCAGGAAGAAACACTCAACTGGCCAGCCCGATCACCTGATTTGAATCCTTTAGATTTTTTTACTGGGGAACTGTAAAAGAAAAAGTGTATTTCAAGCCGATTCAAAATGTAGCTGAGCTACGGCAAAGACTATTGGAAGCAGCTGAGTTTGTTAATAACCGTGGATTCGCTGGTTTAATAACCCGATCTTGTTTAAGATGATGTCGAGCGTGTATTGCGGCTGAAGGAAAACAGTTTGAGCATTTGCTGTAAAGGTAAATCATCATCAGCAGCATTTTGACGCCCACTGTTGTGCAAACAGTTATCCTTAAGGGTCCTTGTGCGTTTTCATAATCGCTGTTTAATTAGGAAATTTTGAAAAATTTTCATCAGTTTTTTTTCAAATAAAAATTGTGCATAAGTTAACGAGTAATCTTCTAAGTGTTATACCATTTTGGAATCGTTATTAAATGCGCCAATTTTTAAGGTTACTTGCCAAACTCTCGTAGTACATTTTTTTCCAGTACAGCCAGTTAAAGTTGAGCAAAGTTTTACTTTGGAATACTTGGTTGGGAAATAAGTGGCAATTTTTCCTGAACGAGAAAAGTTGGCAGGAAGGTTGAGACACCAGTTTGAAGATGCATTGTTCATCATTACATTGTAAAAATGAAATCCAAAAACAGTTAATATTTGTAGTAACAGGAGTTGACAGACTGCCGTAGGGTGTGAAATTTCTATATCTTTTTCAAAGACCTATAATTTTCAAAACACATACATAAAATTTTTTTAAATATTTTTCTGATAGCTGTTATGACTTTGCCTATCTCCCGGTTTCGGCTTGACGTCGACTTCTGGGACTGAAGTTTGAGGATAACTATGAATACATTATTTCAAAAATTGACAAAAAAACAAATTACTTTTATATGGCTTCTCATAGTCTTGGTAACTATTCCAAGACAATAGTTTATAATACAATTATTCTACCGCATTTACTATATTGTTCAACTATCTTGTTCACTGCCAATGAAGCTGTATTCTCAAAATTACAAGTCTTGCAAAATAAAGCTATGAGAATAATATTGAATAAAAATAAGTACACCAAAATAAAATCTATGTTACAAGAATTGCAGTAGTTGAATATAAAAAATTTCATATCATATTTGGTTCTTATTTTTATATTTAAAATAAAAAATCATCTTTTGCCAGAACATTTAGAACACTAGATAGAATTGAATAATGATTACCACAATTATTATACAAGAGGAAATATAGATTTTCATTTACAAAATTGCAATAGTAATATAACTAGCACATCAATATTTCAGAAAGGATTACTTGAATTTAATAAACTAAATAATGATATAAAGTGTACTTGTAATTTAAATATATTTAAAAGAGAATTAAAGGAATATTTCATGGACAATGAAAATTCTTAGAGAAGCAAATTTTGTTTTTTTTTCTGAATGTGTGTATGTTATGTAATTGTTTAGTTTTTTTAGAAAAATGTAATTGTGGCAATCATGCTAAATAAATCTTAAACAAACAAACTAGCAAATCTGAATTTCAAAAAGGAGTATTTGAATTTAATAAATTGATTAATGATATTGAGCAAAAAAATGTTCAAGGTGAATTTAAAAAACACTAAAATTACAGAAAACGGATTCAAAATACTGCATAATGCTAAATCAATCTTCAACAAACAAAGTTTATACACAGTATTAAAAAAAAATTTTGTTTCAAACTAACATCGACACACCCCAATAATTACTGTTTTTTATACTTACCCAGAAAGTATAGGTCACGTTGTCTTCAAATTCATGAGTGAGCAGATGCGACGTCTCGTTTCCAGGCAGTTCCAGTTTGATATCGGACGCGTTCGTGGACGTGTAGTAGATATCGTATTTCGTTATAACTCCGTTAGGTTTGTGCGGTTTGTTCCACGAAATCAACACGTGAGAGTAGTTCGTCTGTCTCGCTGTTACGTTCCATGGTGGAGAAGGAACTCCTTCGTCTGTCCAGTAGACTACATACCTGATCGAAGATAGGAAGAACTTGGATAATAGCAAGAAATCATAAAATTATTTCAATTTAATTAAACGTAATTGGGGAATTATACAACGGATTTTCAAAGCTCGGTCATTTATTTTAACTGCTTGTAGGACCCGTCAAAAGGAGTTATACTAAGTGACATATAAATCCGAACACCCAGTTTAAATGGTTTTATTTTAATAAAAGTTGGTGAATGTATTTATCTTACTGTAAATAACAAGTGAAAAAATTTTCAGCCTTATCAGTTGGACATTCCGGTTTTTATACTGCTTTCTTTTAATTCACTAACGCTCTAAAAATGAATATTTCAGCCGCAGTAAAGAATCAACGTTGGCGGACTTTGGTTCTTGACATCCTTTACGATCGGTTACGATGCCTAGAGTACTGAGACCTGTACGATTTCGTCAACTTAGTGAGTTTGATAGGGGCCGTATAGTGGGACTTCGGGAAGCTGGACTTTCTTTTCGGGCAATTGTAGTTAGAGTGCAAAGAAGTGTAGACACTGTGGTTAGGTGTTGTCAGGCATGGCTTCGAGAAGGCCGTACGCAAAGAGCAAGGAGCACTGGACGCCGCCGTAGAACAACAAACCGTGAAGATTATTGGCCTTAAGGGACCGTTTCTCCACTACCAGGTCCATTGCAAATGAATGGTTTGCAGAACACGGAAGACCTATTGGCATGCGAAGTGTTTACCGATGAATGAGAAGTTTTGGCTTGTTTTCATACCGGCAACACTGGGTCCTCCGTTTAACTCGAAAACACCGACGTAATCGCCTTGAGTGATGCAGACAACGGTCACTCTGGGATCAGGAATGGAACAGTATTGTCTTTAGTGACGAGTCTCGATTTTGTTTAGGCATGCACGATGGTCGTGCCAGGGTTAGAAGGCGACGTGGTGAAAGGAGGAATCCACAGTTTTTTGTTGAAAGACATGTTCATCACACTGTTGGAGTTATGGTTTGGGGTGCTATAGCTTATGGTTTCAGGTCACCTTTAATCTTCATCAGAGGTAACATGAACGCGCAGCGTTATATCCACGAAGTTCTAGAACCCCATCTTTTACCCTATCTTGACACCCTGGCAGATCCAACTTTCCAACAAGATAATGCCCGACCACATGTTGCAAGAGTTACAATAGACTTCTTTCAATATAATGATGTCACATTGTTACCATGGCCACCAAGATCTCCCGACTTATCCCCAATTGAGCACGTGTGGGATATGATGGGTAGGAGATTGCTCAATTTTGCAACGTCCTCCTCAGACTCTAGAAGCACTTCGAGAGGAGTTGGTGGTTGCCTGGAATGAGATACCACAGGAGGACATTGACCACCTGATCAGAAGCATGCCTAGGCGCGTCGGAGAATGCGTAGCACATCAGGGTGCATCCACACATTATTAAAGGTCAAAGGGCTTTAAAGCAATTAGCCAAACTAACCGACTATGGAATTAGTGGTTCAGCCTACCTGTGGATAAAATCGTACTTGCAGAATAGGTCACAATTCGTGGCAATAACACACAACAACGCTGGTCAACTGAAGCAGGGCAAATCGGGTATGGTTAACATAAATATAGGCGTACCACAAGGATCTATATTGGGACCAGTGCTGTTTTCCCTTTATATAAATAACCTGGAGCAATGCTTCCCTGAAGCACATTTCACGTTGTATGCGGACGATGCCTCCATCATTATATCAAATAAAGACGAGGCTGATTTAATAAATAAATGTAACACCTTAGTGTACAACATCAATAGCTGGTTTGAAGAAAATCAGTTACTTCTTAATAGCGAGAAGACCACAGTTATAAGGTTCCATAACATTCAAAAGTCGATACCAGCGATTCAGCTTGTTCTGAACGGTTCAGCACTGCAGAGTGATAAAAGCACTAAGTTTTTAGGGCTCCACTTAGACCAATGTCTCAACTTTAAAGGACATTGCGATTATCTATCATCAAAAATAAATTCTCAAGCATATTTATTCAAGAACCTGAGATCTGTTTTCACGGAGAATCAGCTATTGATGTTGTATCATGGTCAGGTTGAGTCTCGCATGCTGTATGCTTTGTGCTTCTGGGGTTCATCGGTGAACGCTTCTAAGGTGTTCCTAAGTCAAAAACGGCTGGTGAGGTGTATGGTGGGAGTAAGCAGCACTTATAGTTGCAGAGAGTTATTCAAGAGATTAAAAATAATGACACTGCCTTCGCTTTTTCTCTACAATATGGCTATCTATACTTTTTTAAGCAAAGATGATTTCACCTTGAATAGTCATATACATCAAATGGGCACTCGCAGACAAAACGACATCCATATACCTTTTGCGCGTTATAAGTTAGGCAGCAGATCACCATGTATTTTAGGTCCTAAAATGACTCCATAAAAAGGATCACCTCAATAGGCCAATTCAAATCTGAGCTGAAAAGCTACTTTATAAGTAACTGTTTTTATGCAATTAGCGACTTTGTCAGTTTTTAAATATCGTTTTTTATCACTAATTTTAACTTGTTTGTTGTTGGATGTTATTTGTTTGTTTTTTTATTTATTTATTTACTTTGTACATATTTACTTATTGTATCTTTTTGACGAAACCTATACATGTTCATGCATGTCTAATGGAAAATAAATTCATTATTATTATTATTATAGTGCAATTATTTTGACATTTTTATCATTTACTTATTATGCTTCATTAAGTACTTATACAAAATTTTATTAAAATAAAACCATTTAAACTGGGTGTTCGGATTTATATGTCACTTAGTATATATAAAATTAAAATAAAAAAGAAATATATCAGTGGGACAGATCACTTTTTCATTTAAAAAAAGTACTGCTATTTAACTTTCCCGCTGGACATTTACACAGTATCTCAAAACGCAAAATGTACATTTTTCTCAAAAATTACAAACGCCACAAAAAATAGATTTCATTTACCTTGCCGGCGGGTATATGGTGCTGGTATTCTGGACTCTCGCGTAGACTGTCATGTTGTATTTGGTGAACGGTTGAAGATCCGTGAAGACGTACGAATGATCCGAGGTCCACGTTTTGTTCTCCCATTTATCCTCCCCAATTTTGCTGATGGAAGGCATGAACTCTAGCTTGACTGCTTCCGTAGGCACGTTCCAAAGGAGGCGGATTCTGTCCTCTTGCAGGCCGCTGCAAGAAACAATAAATATTTCGTAAGAATTTAAGCAGTCGAATCATTCACATATCTGGGTATGTATGTGGATGATTCAATATCATTATTTCAAAGATATGAACTTCTTCAGAGTTTCACATAACCTCAGTATGTATTCCAAAAAAAATTATGTATAACACTATAATTCATCTGCATCTTTTATATTGTTCAATCATCCTGTTCACAGGAAATGTAAAAATATTTTCAAAATTACACATTCTACAAAAATTCCAAATTCATGAGAATCATTTTAAATAAAAACAAATATGCTAAGATTAAGATGAAGATATTAAAAAAATATTTTTGATTCTTAAACTTTAACACCCTGTATATTTTCAAAAAATGTTACATATAAGACCCCCCTTAAAATGCGATCCTGTGAATTATGTTTCATTTTTGGTCACGATTTGTGAATCACCCTGTATATTGAATAAAAAAATTATATACAGTAATGGACAAAAGTATATAGACAAATTAATATTGTGCTGTATTTCTTTTTTTAACTTGTTTTATTGATACACCAACCTGTATACATAGTTCGTTATAGCATAATACTCACTTATACATAAATGAATTCAATAAAAAATTAATTGAAAAAAGCTGGAACTATGAAGGACAAAAATATATAGACAAAGCAAAACAATTATAGAAAAAAGAAGCAAAGTTCATTGAATTATAGAAAACGAACCATGTTTGTGTTAATATTTTGTAGCATAACCATTATTATCAATCACCGCCTGGCATCGTCTCGGCATAGATTGTAGAAGTTTCTTGATATAAGATTCATCAATCTGTCTCCATTTTTGCTCTAAAGCGGCGAAAAGTTCATCAATGTTTGAATAATTTTTATCTAATTATCAACATAGAGTTTCAATGGGGTTTATATCGGGAGACTGTGAAGGCCATTTGAGAACTGCTATTTTTTCATCCAGAAAGAATTCGAGATTTGAAGTGTGCTTCGGGTCATTATCTTGCTGGAAGATTGATCTCAAGGGCATATTGTCTTCCACATCTGATCCAAACATATTGAACTTGGATTCGTCACTGAAACATACCCTCTTCCAGTCACAGATGCTCCAATCAAGATGCAACCGTGCAAATTGTAATCGGTCCTTACGATTTTTCCTCGAGATTAGCGGCTTCTTATTCGGGCCACGTGCAAATAACTTCAAATCATTTAATCTTCTACTTATAGTTTTCGTAGAAACACTGACAATTCCTTTTGTTTCGATTTCGGCTTTTATTTGTCTTGGGATCGTTGGACAAAATTACTTTTATTAATCTAACTGATCTAGCATTTAGTTTCCTAGGCCGACCACTTCTCTTAGAGGCTTCCAAGATACCTTTTTGTTTATATTTGTTCAATATTGCCCAAACTGCTTTACGCTTCAGCTTCAAATTTTTGGCAATGTCGACTTGACGTTGACCATCTTTGTAGGACTCAATGATCTTAGTTTTCACATCGAAAGAAATTTCTGGACCACGCGGCATGGTCTTAAAATCACTCAGCTTATTCCACAATACTTGATGAACCCAAACTAATCCTATTCTGACACGAAACTGTACTAAACTAATGCTGAAATGAATTTGTCTACATATTTCTGTCCCTCATAAAAAAGTGCTCAATTCAGACTTGTATTGTGTTCATTGCAGATAACGTAAAAACAAGGAATTTAGTTTTTCTACTAATAACGCATTTGTTTATGGAGCAATGAAGTATGAATTCGTTTTGTAAAGGTATTTAGGTAAATATTCATATTTGTCTATATGCTTTTGTCCATTACTGTATATTGAATTAAAAAATCGGTTTGTGAATACTCAAAATGCCTAGTGATATAATTTTAATAGGCAAGAATGAAAAATTGCAAAAAATTGATTCAAAATAAACTTATAATTATACAAAATTGACATTGTAACATTAATGCTAAACAAATCATCATCATTAACCAAGTTTTTTTAAGCTCCTCATAGTAGCTGCGGTTCAATGGTATTCAGACTTCTACCTACCCGGCTACTTCGTTATAAAAAAATCGATAAGATAACTTGAAAATGATTTTTCAGCTCAGAGATGAGGCATTCGCTGTCTATCAGCATAACAAATCTGATCAGAATTGGGGCAGTTACAAAGATTTGAGAAATTATGCCCTTGCATCGCTTAGAAGAGAGAAAAAAGCATATATGTCACGTTTCCGGAATCTTAACTCTAGTCAAGCTTGGAAACACCTGAGGAGGATGAATGTGGTAGCCCAGAAACATGTTGCGATACCTCCCAGTCTCCTTGAGCCTAACATTTTAAATAATTATTTTCTTTCAATTTTCCAGACAGCTGCAGCTGATCCAAATTTGATTGATAGTGTCTCTAACTCTTATAGCGATAGACGCCATACACCGGATGCACCTCTGTTTGCTTTTAAACTCCTTACTCAGCAAGACATCGTCAATATAATCTCTCACATTAAGTCTACGGAATGTGGCTCTGATGGTTTAACTTTAAATATGGTTTGCTTTTGTTTGCCTGATACCATAGAACATATAACTCACATTATTAATGTCTGTCTCGAAACATGTTACTTTCCCGCCAGTTGGAAAAATGGTATTATTATTCCAATAGCTAAAACTAATCATCCATAACAATATTCGGATCTCAGGCCAATTACCTCATTATGCTTTCTATCAAAAATACTCGAAAGAGCTGTCTACTCACAACTAGTGGAGTTTTTCGAACAAAACCACTTATTTCCTCTACATCAATCAGGTTTCAGAGCTGGTTACAGCACTACTTCGTCTTTATTACATCTTACTGATTCCATCATTCACAATTTAGATAATCACATCAACACCGTCTTGGTACTGTTAGATTTCTCGAATGCCTTTGATATGGTCAATCACCAGATACTACTGAGTAAGTTATCTCATTATGGAAAGTCACATATAGTTCTAAGGTTCTTTGAGTCATACTTGCTAAATCGTCAACAAACAGTGAAAACTGATCAGGAAATTTCCTCCTCTGAGCCAGTTCCTTCAGGAGTTCCTCAGGGCTCAGTATTAGGTCCCTTACTATATCTGATTTATACGATCGATCTGCAAGACTGTTTAGTCCACTGTAGTATGCAAACTTATGCAGATGATACTCAGTTAGTGTTTGGTTTCGATCCATCAAAGGTTGATGAAGTTTCTTTTAAAGTTAATTTAGATTTGGCTAGCATCGGTGATTACTGTAACAAACACTGCTTGAAGATCAATCCTAATAAAACTACTGCAATGTTGTACTGTTCGAAAAACTCCTACCGTGAAATGAAGTAGAGGATTTGTGTTTTTTTTGATGAGACACTCATCCCTTTTGTGGATTACGCCAAGAATCTCGGTGTTACACTTGACTTAAATATGAGATTCGATCGGCATGTCTCTTTCTTATCTAGAGTAACGTATTTGAGTTTGAAACTCCTGTATTCTAATCGATACATCTTGAATTTTAAAACCCGAAAAAAGCTTGCTGAAAGTCTTGTGTTGTCTGTCATTTCTTATTCTCTTGTTCTGTATTACCCATGTTTAGACCACGTCCACAAAAGGAAACTCCAGAAAATTCAGAACAGCTGTTGTAGGTTTATTTTTGGATTGCGCAAGTTTAGTCGCGTCTCAGATAAAATCAAAGAACTCAACTGGTTGCGAATTGATAAGTTATTTTTATATCTTTTGACCGTCTTCACGCATAAAGTTCTATTATCTAACAGACCAGCTTACCTCGCTAGCAAATTAGTTCACCGAGGTAGTTTTGTTACCAGAGCTCTTAGATTTAATGCTAATTTTAACATGCCTCCTCACAATACCTCGGTCTTTGAAAGAAGTTACACCTATAATGCTGTCAAGCATTACAATGCAGTGGCTATCGATCCAAACAGGTTGTTTCTTTTAAGAAATTAATGAAAAGTCAGCTGCTGGAGTCCATTTAGTTCAGTTTTTCTTGTGCTCATGTGATTTTTTTTTGTTTGACTATTTTCTACTATTTTTGTTTCAAACTTAAAACTCTCGCAATGCTATCTGCATTTGTCTCGTGCAGTCAATGTTGTCATTCTTATGAATTGTATTTTTTTTTTTGGTATGTTATTATTTTGTTTATATGTTTAAGTATTTTTTTTCCTGTTGTGGGGTTGAGTGTAAGAGTCTGGCTAAACTTCGCCTCACTGCACTTAATAAAGGCATTATTATTATTATATCATTATTTCAAAGATATGAAAAAGATAAATTACTTCTTCATAGTTTCCCATAACCTCAGTATGTATTCCAAAAAATTTATGTATAACACTATAATTCTTCCCCATTAGTTATATTGTTCAATCATCCTGTTCTCACAGTAAATGTAAAAATATTTTCAAAATTACACATTCTACAAGAATTCAAAATTCATGAGAATCATTTTAAATAAAAACAAATATGCTAAGGTTAAGATGAAGATATTGAAAAAACATTTTTGATTCTTAAACTTTAACACCCTGTATCTTTTCAAAAAATGTTACATAGAAGACCCCCCTTAAAATGCGATCCTGTGAATTATGTTGTTTCATTTTTGGTCACGATTTGTGAATCACCCTGTATATTGAATATTGTGCTGTATTTCTTTTTTAACTTGTTTTATTAATACGCCAACCTGTATACATAGTTCGTTATAGCATAATACTCACTTATACATAAATAAATTCAATAAAAAATTAATTGTAAAAAACTGGAACTATGAAGGACAAAAATATATAAACAAAGCAAAACAATTATAGAAAAAAGAAGCAAAGTTCAATGAATTATAGAAAACGATGTTTGTGTTAATATTTTGTAGCATAACCTTTATTATCAATCATCGCCTGGCATCGTCTCGGCATAGATTGTAGAAGTTTCTTGATATAAGATTCATCAATCTGTCTCCACTTTTGCTCTAAAGCGGCAAAAAGTTCATCCTTGTTTGAATAATTTTTATCTCGTATTTGCTTATCTAATTATTAACATAGAGTTTCAATGGGGTTTATATCGGGAGACTGTGAAGGCCATTTGAGAACTGGTGTTTTTTCATCCAGAAAGAATTTCTTTGCGAGATTTGAACTGTGCTTCGGATCATTATCTTGCTGGAAGATTGATCTTAAGGGCATATTGTCTTCCACATAGGGTAACATGACATGCTTTAGTATTTCTGTGTATACAAACTTATCTATAATGACATCTATTGTATGTAAAGGTCCCATCCCAAACCCCGAAAAGCAACCCCAAACCATAACAGACCCGCCTCCATGTTTGACAGTGGGCAAAGTGTACTTGGGGTTCAATCTTTGTCCACTAGGACGCCTAACGTAATGAACACCATCTGATCCAAACATATTGAACTTGGATTCGTCACTGAAACATACTCTCTTCCAGTCACATATGCTAGAATCAAGATGCAACCGTGCAAATTGTAATCGAACCTCACTGTTTTTCCTCGAGATTGGCGGCTTCTTACTTGGGCGACGTGCAAATAACTTCAAATCATTTAACCTTCTACTTATAGTTTTCTGCTTTTATTTGTCTTGGGGTTTTAAACAGATCTTTGGACGAAATTACTTTTATTAATCTAACTGATCAAGCATTTAGTTTTCTGGGCCAACCACTTCTCTTAGAGGCTTCCAAGATACCTTTTTGTTTATGTTTGTTCAATATTGCCCAACCTGCTTTACGCTTCAGCTTCAAATTTTTGGCAATGTCGACTTGACGTTGGCCATCTTTGTATAACTCGATGATCTTAGTTTTCACATCGAAAGAAAACTAATCCTCTTCTGACACGAAACTGTACTAAACTAATGCTGAAAAGAATTTGTCTACATATGTCTGTCCCTCATAAAAAAATGCTTAATTCAGACTTGTATTGTGTTCATTGCAGATAATGTGAAAACAAGAAATTTAGTTTTTCTACTAATAACGCATTTGTTTATGGAGCAATGAAATATTAATTCGTTTTAGGTAAATATTCATATTTGTCTATATACTTTTGTCCATTACTGTATATTGAATTAAAAAATCGGTTTGTGAATACTCAAAATGCCTAGTGATATAATTTTAATAGGCAAGAATGTAAAATTGCAGAAAATTGTTTCAAAATAAACTTCTAATTATATGGGGTTGTCCAAGACGGACGCAGGAAAGTAAACGCATATTAAAACAAGAAAGATTGATATTCAAATCAAGTTGGGTACTTTATTTTGAAGGTTCATTTATACCATTTATGTATGAAAAATAATATCGCTCGAATGTTCACTACGACTGGATTTACAGACGTCCACGCGATGGTCGAAATTTTCAATGACATTTTGCAACATGGTCGGTTCTATGGCATTTATCTCGGCAATGATGTTTGAGTTCTTGGAGGGTGGCTGGTTTGTTAACGTAGACTTTGCTTGTCAAATATCCCCATAACAAGAAGTCCAAGGGAGTCAAATCGCACGATCTTGGTGGCCATGGCACATTTCCTCTGCGCGAAATCACGCGATCTCCAAAGGACTGCAATCGATGGATATTGACGTTGGTTGTGTGGCATGTTGCACCGTCTTGTTGGAAATAAACATCGTCCATATCCATTCCTTCAAGTTGCGGCAAAAAATACTCCTCTATCATCACGTGATATCGCTCAGAATTGACGGTAACGGCGTCCCCGTCCGCATTTTCGAAAAAGTAAGGTCCGATGATGCCTTTTGACCACAATGCACACCACACAGTCACTTTTTCAGGATGCATCGGCTGCTCTTGATACTCGTGGGAATTTTCGTTCGCCCAGATGCGGCAGTTTTGCTTGTTTACCGTCCCATTCAAAGTGAAATGCGCTTCGTCGCTGAACATGATTTTTGATGAAAAATTGACATCAATTTGGCGGTGTTCAAGGAGCCAATCTGAGAACGTTCGGCGCGAAAAATGGTCAGCCCGACGCAGCTCTTGCGTCAATTGGATCTTGTAGGCGTGTACATTCAAATCCTTGTGGAGAATGCGGAGCAAACTGGTTCTTGGAATCGACGCGTTGTTGATTGTTTCGGATCGTCTCTCACACTCTCCTTCACAACAGCAATATTTTCCGGTGTGCGAACGCTCCTTGGCCGGCCAGAGCCTGGCAGATTTGCCACAGAACCTGTTGCCTCGAATTTACGCACCAGACGACCGATGGTTGTTTCGTTTGGGCGGTTGTTGCGACCGAAATGTTCACGAAGCGCGCGAAACGTGTTTTTTATTTTTGCACCATTTTTGTAGTGCTCTTGAATAACTTTAATGCGGTCTTCAATCGAATACGACTCCATAGCGATCAATGGTAAACATTCAACTAACAAAATGACATGTCGGTGACAGAAAACAAAGATGGCGTCTATGTCAAATTGACGTGTACTTTCCTGCGTCCCTATTGGACAACCCTTTACCAAAGTGACATTATAACATTAGTGCTAAATAAATCAGCATCATTAACCAAGTTTTTTTAAGCTCCTCATAGTAGCTGCGGTTCAATGGTATTCAGGATTCTGCCTACCCGGCTACTTCGTTATGAAAAAAAATCGATAGCATTTTATGAAAAAAAAAATCCAAGTAATAACTCACCTAATATCGACATGTATGTATATGACCTGATAGATCTTGTTCGTCTTCTGACAGTTCGTTTCATCGTATCCATCTTTGCAGTCAACTTTTCCGTCGCAGAGCAGAGCGAGCGGATTGCAACCGCCGTCGCAAGGGAACAGACCAACGCTGCAGCTCGGAGTCGCCGGTCCGTTCGGCAGGTTGTGCTCGCACAGGGACTCGTCGGAGCTGTCCGGGCAGTTTCTGATTCCATTACATACAGCAGACATCTAGAAATAATAATTAGCCTTTTATCACCGACCGCGTTCTCTATCGAGAAGGCAGTTTACGAGGGTGGTCTGGATAGTTACCGACCGCAACGTGAATGAAAGTTAATGAATTTCGTTGTTCAGCTGTTGACAGGTACTCACCAAAGTGTCAGCGCAGTTGTTATGTAACAATAAAGGATATATTGTAACAATATTTTTAGACTTCAAAAGGGCATTTGAGACTATAGATAGGGATAAATTTTTAATGAAATTGCGTCACTATTGCTTTAAAGGATCAGTTTACACATTCTATCACCATTTCTGTTTTTGTTATTTGTGAACGATCTTTTAGGTCTAATAGTGGATGAAATTTTAGCTGGAACGACTACATAGAGTATATAACCAAAAAAATGTTTTGTCTCTAAGAAACTTAAAGTCACGTAATGAATAAAAAACACTTATTAAACGTCTACTACTCTAGTGTATCTTCCCGCCTAAAATATTTAGTGCTATATTGGGGATCGTCTGTCGAGGCTCAACGAATCTTTATCCTTCAAAATAGAAATAGAAAAACCTAACTTTAGCATCATTTCTCATCCTAGAGGCGTGCCTCATGTGAAATCATATCCATACAAACTTAATTACCCCCCATGAATCCCAGAAATACAATCTAAGGGATGATAACGTTACATTGAAGAACTGTAGCCTGTAGCACATACCGTAATAGCCCTGACTACCTATGTGGATCTAACTTCAATAATTTGCACTCCGAGTTAAAAGCCATCAACGACTTGACAGTCTTCAAAAAACAACTTTTAACACACTTGTATTATACATACAGCAGACGCTCGATAACGTAAACACGGGATAATGAAAACTTGCGCTAATATAAACACAAACTTTGTTCTATAGGATCAAACGGAACGCGCGATAACGTAAACAATGTGTACGCTCGATAACGTAAACAACTCTCGGCGCACGGAAACAGCGCGACGGTAAAATGCTGAAGCCTCGATGATTTATGTCGGGCGTCGGGGAGTCCCCGATTTATGATGTACAGTGTAGGGGATTCACCTCTGCGATAAAATACGACAAACTCGGTCAGTCGTATGATCGTTTAGGATACGTTTATACGTACGTATGTATTTCATTTTTCAACTTAAGTGAATACATTGCACGCGTTAATACATTTTACGACTATGGCATCCACATCCTATAAAAGAAAGTGTTTAAAGTTGAGTGAGAAAGTGAAAATCATAGACGAAGTTGCACTAGGTGCGGCAGTGACACAGTTAGCAAAAAAATATGGAGTATCGAAAGCAACAATCTGTAAAATTAAGCGTATGAAAACTCAAATTTTACAAAGAACGTGAAATACATTTGGAGGTCCGGGAAAAAGAAAAACTTTAAAAAATGCGAAGGCACCTAAAATGGAAAATTCCCCGTATAAGTGGTTTTTGAAACAACGGGAAAATCATGTCCCAGTTAGTGGCGAAGTACTTAAACAGAGAGCGAGACTGTTAAATGAAAAACTGAAAGAAACTGAAAATTTCGTAGCTAGTGATGTCTGGCTACAACGATTCAAAACAATATATGGAATTCGACTGCTGTCTATATCTGGTGAAAAATTATCAGCACAACCACAATTAGTGCAACCATTTAAAGACAAATTGATGAAAACAATTACCGAGCTAGATTTAAGAATGGAACAAATTTACAACGCAGATGAAAGTGGCCTTTATTGGAAAATGTTACCAGAGAAAACCTATGCTGCATTATTTGAAAATCACTAATGCTAATGGTTCACACAAAATAAAGCCACTGGTAATTGGGAAAGCAAAAAATCCGCTCTCATTTAAAAATGTTAATATCCCTGTCGATTATGACTGTCCAAAAACCGCTTGGATGACTAGCAGTATATTCCTGAAATGGTTCCACAGGTGCTTTGTCCCTCAGGTATGACAATCAATTATCACAAATGCTCTATTCATAATTTGAAGATGTGTTTTCAATTTGTAGGTAAAAGGTTCCCTAAAACAACAGAAGCTTCCAATTAAAGCGTTGTTACTATTGGATAATGCACCAAGTCATCCTCCCGAGCAACAACTGAGGAGCAGGGATGGGTCAATTTTCGTCATGTACATGCGGCCCAACGTAACACCGTTAATTCAACCGATGGACCAGAATATAATAAGACTCACCAAACTATACTATAGGAAGTTTCTACTTTCGTCTGTCTTATCAAGGAATCCTGAAAACTTATCTGAGGCTTTAAAAAAGTAACATTACGAGAAGCTGTTTTAGATTTACATATGGCCTGGAATGAACTTAACTAGAAAACTATTCAAAAATGTTGGAACAATCTCTTTTGTACCAATAATGAAGATGATGAAGAAGACGATGTCCCCTTAAGAGAACGTTTGCGATCCAATAATGATAATGTTATTAGTGTGTCATTGGATTTATTGAAAACAGTGAATCCCAACACTGTTTGTACTCCTGCTGATATTAATTTATGGAACGAAGATAAGCAGACGAATGATGCTGATAAGGAGGAGGATATGGACAGTGAGGATGATGAGAACGATCCCGTTGAAGTCAGAAGTGTAGTGACTGACGCGCAAGCTATACAAGTTTTTAATCAAGCTTTAGATTGGGCTGAAAGAAAAGAAGTTTCATACACGGATATTTTAGTTCTTCGTAAATTACGGGCGTAGGCATTGGAAGACAATGCTAAGCGCAAATTTACGCAAACATTGTTAATTATTTTTCTTCTAATTAAAAAAATACTTATCGCTCTTAGAATATTTGTTTATTTTGTTATAAATAGTATGTATTAAACGTTTCTTTTAATAAATCAAATACTATATAAATCACGTTCGCTAATGTAAACATTTCGATAATGTGAACCACACTTGGATTAAATTAATTTACATTATCAAGCGTCTGCTGTATAAGCAAACATACTGTTTTTGCTACATATTTTATAACTTGTTATGATCTATTTTATTCTAATTTAGTCATGTATATTTTTCTTGTGCTTACGTAAATCTGACCTTTTCCTGTTGACCTTTCATATCCGCAAAGCAATTTGAATAAAGGTTATTATTATTATCATCCAAGTTCAGCAATATCTTTAATGAATCCAACAACATTGACAACATCGTCATGTCCAGTCCTCATTTGCATCCTCTATTTGGTGCATGCGGTACTTGCGATCCCCAAAACTCTTCTAGAATGACTAGCTACTAACGATGCTTAATGACACTATTTCATCAAAAATTGAAAATACGTTGGGTGTTCCACAGGGCAGTATCCTGGGACCACTTCTTTTTATTTTATACATAAATGATTTACCTGCCATAGTCAAAAAGTGCAAAATTCTGATTTTCGCCGATGACACTATGATTTATATAAGTACTAAAAATATTCAGTCTGGTATCTCTTATATAAATGAAGACATGAAGCTTGTCTCAAAATGGTTAGCATCTAACAGACTAAAATTAAATGCAAGTAAAACGAAAGCCTTGTTAATCGGAAAAAAACAATGTACAAATGTTCAACTGAATATTGATGGTGAAGATATTGAATTCGTAGAAAATTTTAAATACCTGGGGGTTTTTGTTGACTCTCGATTAATTTTTGATATTCATTATGAAAAAATTATAAATAAGATTAGTAGTAAAGTGGGATATTTATCGAGAGTTTCTGGATGTCTGAGTTCATATAGCAGATAAATTATCTATAATACCATCTTTCTTCCAAATTTCTTGTACTGTTCGACTATTCTATATTTAGCAAATAATTCCATTTTTGAAAGACTGCCAATTTTACAAAATAAGTGCATGAGAATAATACTAAATAAAGATAAATATACTCCAATTAGGCAAATGCTTAGCAAATTAAAATGGCTCAATGTAAAAAATTTTATCAAATATCTTGTAATGATGTTCATTTATAAAGTAAAAAATAGATGACTTCCATTTAATGACCAAAAAGTATAACATATGTTACAAATCTGTATTCCATCAAGGGTTGATTGAATATAATAAATTATACTCGGAGATAAAAGACCAGAAAACTTTGACAAAATTTAAAGTAAAATTGAGAAATCACTTGTTAAATCTACAATTATAGGTTGCCCAGCATTTACATCATACACCATATGGCTTGAATTTACTAGTTCTAAGTTGTTTACAATTATTCTGTTTATGTAGCCAAATGTGCTAAATAAATCTTTCTACTACTACTACTTACGGGTATACAGCTGCCGTCCATCCTACACCTAAACTGTCCGTTGGTGCAGTTGTTGTATCCGTTGCAGTTCATCTCGTCCTCTCCGTTCGGGCAATCGTACATTCCGTCACACCTCCATGCGGCGTAAATGCATCGGCCGTCCTCGCAACTGTACTGGTTGTGGCCGCAAATCTGGAACGCATCAACCCCGAACGCTAGCGACTTTCGTGTAACTTAATTCTCAAAAACGTGCAATGAACGCTTTTTATTTTTTATCTCGCAAACGGAGCGAGATACGAAAGAACCTCGGGAGACGAAAAAGTTGTATTTTTAGATGTTAAAAAAGAGAAAAATCGAAAAAACCACTGGTGCACAAATTTTTTGTGGAATATATTGGTTAAGGTGTTTTCCGGGACACCACTGGGCTAAATTAGCCCCTTGCTGCCCTTAATACCACTGCTAAATTTAAACAAAATCTTTAAGCTAAAACCAATTTTTTTTTTTAAAAGTGACACCCTGTATCTGTAAAATGAAACATTTCTGCACCTACGTTTATAATGGGTGATTTTCTTGCTAGTATCTTTTTGGCAACACTGTTTTTGACAGATGACGCGTGAATCGTGTCTTGTGTCATTGTTAAGCTTGTTCAGTTTGGTCTATAATTTAACCATGAATCGACTTACGAACGAACAACGCTTGCAAATTATTGAATTTTACTATCAAAATTCATGCTCGGTTAAGAGAGTGCATCGAGCACTGCTTCCAATTTATGGGCAATTTGGTCGGCCTACTGAGGGAGCTATTCGGAAGCTTGTGACTAAATTTCGAACCCAGTTTACATTATTGGACATTAAACCACCAACACGCAGGCGTAGAGTGAAGACTGAAGAAAATATTGTGGCTGTATCCCCCAGTGTTAGTGATGACCTTGAAATTCGATTCGCCGCCGTTCGCAGCAACTGGGCCTACGTGGAAAATTTTGCGACAGGATTTGGGTGTAAAACCTTATAAGATACATCTGGTGCAAGAATTGAAGCGACACGACCTCCCACAAAGTTTCCAATTTGGTGAATGGGCGCTGGCAAAGTTGGAGGAAGATCCACATTTTTATCGAAAAATTGTGTTCAGCAACGCTCATTCCTGGTTGAATGGGTACGTTAACAAGCAAAATTGCCGCATCTAGAGTGAAGACCAGCCAGAAGCATTGCAAGAGCTACCAATGCATCACTGCTTGGTGTGGATTATGGGCCAGTGGCATCATCGGGTCGTACTTCTTCAAAGACGACAATGGCCGGAACGTAACTGTGAATGGCGAGCGCTACCGTGCGATGATAACAAACTTTTTTTTGCCCAAAATGGAAGAGCTGGACTTGGCTGACATGTGGTTTCAACAAGACGGTGCCACATGCCACACCGCACACGAAACAATGGCCCTATTGAGAGGCGAGTTCGGTGAACAGTTTATCTCACGTTTGGGGCCCGTCAATTGGCCGCCTAGATCCGTTGGAATATTTCTTGTGGGGCCATGTTAAGGCTAATGTCTACAGGGATAAACCAGCAACGATTGACGCACTGGAAGCCAATATTGAAGCATTTATTCGTGAGACACCGGCTGATATGTTGGAGAGAGTGTGCCAAAATTGGACCTTGAGCATGGGCGATCTAAAGCGGAGCCGCGGCCAACATTTACATGAAATAATCTTTAAACATTAAATTATATCGACCGTTCTATCGACTCAAATAAAGATTTAATCGTTTTTTCAAATTTTTTGTGTTTTTTTTTTTGAAAATCACCCGTTATAAACTTCTCATCTTAAAATTAAATTACTCAATCACCTCCTGAAGTTTGGCGACGTACCTGGTGAGCATTCGGTGATGGCGTGGTGGTAGTTTCGGCTGTCACTGTGGGCGCCATAGGTTCCTGACAATCTCCTTCGTCGCTGTCATCTCCGCAATCGTTCACGCCATCGCATCGCCACCAGAACGGTATGCAACGGCCATTCTTGCATTTGAACATCCAGTCTTGACACGTGCCGTTCTAGAAAAAAAATTATCAAAATAGAATGGACGAGGTCTGTAAATTAAGTGATGAAACTGGCGACGTAGCGTTCGATCTGGCAACACTGAGGCGTCGGGCTTGAAAACGAATGAAAATCTATGTTGAAAATAGTTTTTTTACAGCATGCGGATTTTCTACTGCCCAAACATGATTGTTGTGAAAATTGTGCAGTCCATTTCGTGTAAATGTGGACTCGTCTGTACACAAAATTAATTTTGTAAAATCTTCATTTGTAAGCCATTGGCAAAATGCAACTCTTCTAGGATGATCTTCAAGTTGTAATGCTTGTGCCCGTTGATAATGCTAATACTGTTCTTGTCGTATCGTCTTCCACACTTTACTATGAAAAACTTCAACTTGAGCTGCTATGACTCTAGTACTTATTTTTGAGTCGTCTTCGACCATTTATAAAACGTCTTCCTCAATTTGCAACATTTCAGGTTGGACAGGTCTTCCAGCGCGACCTCCTCGTTGTTCTTTTAAATATCCTGTGTCACGAAGTGGAAACCTTTCCGTTTCCGTTTAAGAACAATTTCAGCAACAATCTCGCCGACTTAGCAAGTAATTATATTTTTTCCTCCTAATTGTTTATTGTTGCTATTTTTAAAAAATTGTTTTTTAGCTCCAGACGATGATGGCATAGACCATCGAAAGCTCGAGTTCAAGTTGTAAGAGTGTATTTATGCAAAACTTTGCCTTCTACCCAAAGAAATTCAAGGATATATATATATATATATGTATATATTTTTTTTTGAGACGTGGTCATTGTCGTCTAGACCAGTTAGGTGAAAAATTAAAACTTCCGCCTTTTGTTGGGTACTTCGACAAAATTTAAGCAAAGAGGACTCTTTATACTTTTTTTAATTCTCTCTAGCTTTCAATGGACTTTGCCATCATCATCAGGAGCTGCAATTACAATGATAACAGTAGCAACAAAAGTGTAAAATGAATTTAAATTGACTCAACTTACAGTAGTATGTGAGGATGTTGCTAATTGTTGTTTACGTATAGGATGAGGGAAACGTCCAGTAACATGGTGAGAGCTGGATACATGGTACAATGGTCAAAATTATATAAAATATGACAAGACAAGTTAAAAACAGATTAAAAATTATTTAAAAAACATGAGCATTACGTCGTGAAGCCACTTGATGATTGCACAAAATGGTGGTCATGGAATAATGAGTGAGATGAACCTTTGACAGAAGGCCGAAGGTTGTCAATGTCTGTGTTGAAAGATGGAACGAATTGTGGGCGTGTGCCAAAACGTTGCCAAATCACTTCAGATGATGTGATTTTCAGAATGTTATGTAAGAAATTGTTAAACCGACCAGAGGCAGTTGAATAAACTATATTTTAATTAATGGGAATTTTAAATTAACAATTATTAATAAATCGTGAGAAGAGAATTATTAGATTTTGAGTGGAATGAAATTTGTTGGTGGAATCGGCCAAAACACAGATTATATTTATGGTTGTGAAAAGTCGAAATTTGGGGAGATATGTAAGTTCTCCAATTTTTCGCAGTTTAGCAAAGGGATCAAAACATAAATGTTCGTCAGCGCAGATTTACCCGTATGATTCTGCGTGAGCTTGATAGAGATCAGACCACAAGTATTAGGAGAGTTTCTGGTGCCTTGAGAATTTCAGCAAGCCATGTTCACCGTGTTTTTAGAAATGACCATAGACGTGCTTACCATTTGCAACCTGTGCAAGGACTACAGCCAGGGGACGGCGAACGAAGAAGCACATTTTGTCAGTGGATTCTTGATAGAACTGATAATAATAGGGAGTTTTTAAGTAACGTTTTATGGACCGATGAATCATGCTTCACTAGACGTGGAGTGGTAAATTTTCATAATCAACATATTTGGTCGCATGAAAATCCGCATGCAGTTCGGGAAAGACATTTTCAGCATTGATTTAGTGTGAACGTGTGGATTGGTACATATCTACCGTAATCGACTATTTGGACCCTACCTTTTGCCTGCAAGGTTAAATGCTGCGACCTTCTTGGAATTTTTAAAGGCTGAACATGCAAATATGTGGGATGATGTTATGTTAGATTTAAGAAGATTGGCCTGGTTCCAGCTTGATGGTTGTCCAGCTCATTATTCGAGAATAGTTAGAAACTGGCTGGTCGAAAATTACCCAGAAAGATGGATCGGCCGTGGAGGACCAATCGCCTGGCCTCCACGATCCCCTGACCTAAATCCATTAGATTTCTTTGTGTGGGGATTTCTAAAAGAAAAAGTGTACCAGACTACCGTAACCACAAGAGATATGCTAATAGACAGAATCAGGAATGGATGTAATGAAATAAGGCCTTATTTGAAAAATGCGATCATTCGAAGATGTGAATTGTGTATTGAACATTATTTACATTTACATTTCGAGCAACTACTTTAGATTTTGTATGTTTGTCCTAACTATCCAATAGCATTTTAGTTGTAAATAATTAATTTAATTTGTTAAAAATAATATTGGAACATTAAACAAATTAATATTCTGTTTTTTGTGTTTATTTGGAGTTAGGAATTATTGCTGTGTTTAAAAACACAATCTAAACGATCATCTTAATTACTTGTAATGCCCAAATCGAAAATGTAAAAAATATATTATTTTCCCATAAATAATTAAAAATGCATCGAACCTTAAAAATCGAAATATCTCAAAACCGGCTAACTATAACGAAAACTCACAGGAGACCTTTTTTATGTTGAAAAGTGCGAAGAATCAGTTTTTTTTATTCAAAAAGCAAAAAAATGCACTAAGAAACATTTTTCGGTCATTTTAATACACTACAGGTACAGTAGAGAGCGCCCTCTAGCGGCTACAGTAAAACTATGCCAATGGTTCGTTTTGTCGTACCAAAAAACTCTTGTATACCAATTTTCACTGTTATACATCAAATATTGTTCGAAATATTTAAAAAAAAACTATTTTAGAAAGTAAATTTAAACACCCTGTATTTCGGAAGCCACGCATTTTTCGACCCATTTTCATATAGACTTTATACATTAATTTTAAAAGTTCTATCGAATCTTAAAGTTATGCAACAATAAACTGAAACAACCTGTATATATACATATGTATATAGCACATAAACTTGTGGATACTACTTTAGAACTGTCCAATAGTGATATTAAAAAAATATATGAACTGGTTAAACGTTAATAAACTCAAACTGAACACTAAAAAATGTATGTCAGTAGGGAAACATTTAGGTGACAACACAATTAGGTTCATGATTATTGACGACATTGGAGCATTAATGCTAAATAAATCTTCAACAAACAAAAAAATTTGGTCATTGTGAATGCAAGAAAAAACGCAAATATCTCAGAACTTCTTAATTAGTATATGGTTGTGAGTTGTGACTGTTGCGAGCTGCGAATGCGAATTGTTAGGATTGGTATTGGTGGTTTCTATTTTCAATCTCTAGGTTGTTTTTTTGTTTGACTAGCCAGTATTATTTTATTCAGTTTCAACAATGTTTAAAAAGAGGAAAATAAGTTATTTGTGGAATTTTTTTCCGAAATCGACGAAAATTTCGCAAAATGTAATATGAGTGCAGCCAAAATATCATATATATATAAACATAGGTAGTAAGTCAAATAAACCAACCTTGTTAAGTTCTTGAAAAGAAATGTTTGCAGTTTAACATATTACCTGTTGGGTTTAGTTTTTGCATTCTTCTAATTAAAATTATAATTATAAGAGACATTTGTTTTCATTTTTAATAAAATCTACAAATTTGGAATTATAAGATTTAAAAAAAAGGTATTATCATTTCTCCTAACCTTTATACAGGGTGTCCGCAAAGTTGGGGTTTTCCTTTTCAGAAACAACTACCTTTGAAATAACAAAGGTAATGTATAGTGAAACGAGGGCGACCAAGTAAAAAAAAATAAAGGAAAAAGTACTCACTCTCCAGTTGACGAGAAGGGCTAAGGACGTCTCTGCCCGAAATCATACCGCTCCAACAGAAAATGAAATCAGCTGATGGGCTACCGAGCAGACGCAGGCAAACAAGGAAGGCAAAATGTTGCGTAAAAAGTCTAGGTATTGCATCCCGTCCAATCGATTTGGGAGAATCAATGGTCCAATGAGCATACCATTCACCATGCCAGCCCAAACATTCACCGAAAATGTTTATTGAAAATGACCAAACATGAGTGTTGCGAAAGTTATTCACCCCATTACGCGTGAACGTAGATTCGTCTGTCACCAATATGCACTTCAAAAAGTCCGGATTATTGTCATGTTGATGCAACAACCACTCAAAAAACCGCACTCTTGCTGGAAAATCGTCAGGTTGAAGGGCTTGTACACGTTGGACGTGAAACGGATACAGCCCCTCTTCACGCAGCGTTTGCCACACTTTAGTTTTTGATACTTGCACTTCTCTAGCCACGTCTCTAGTGCTTGTTGAGGGATTCTCGCCTACGCGATTACCCCTACACGCGTGACCGTAACCGTCGGTTGAAGGTTGCATACCGACCTGACACACTGACCCCGACCCAGTTCTGTAGTCCGGTTGAGCCAGTAACCTTGTACCAGTCGGTGATGTTGCGGGTCGCGGCTACAGGACGGTATCCAGATATTTTTGATGTTGCAGAGCCCTTTATCTCGGTTCCCTTAAGACATTAGTGTATATGGTACTAAGAAAAATTGCTTATGTTTTCAAGATCTACACGTCGTGTAAAGGAAAATCCCAACTTTGCGGACACCCTACCCTGTATTATAACACAAATACAATGTTATTTCATTTTTTGTGATAACAGTTGTTAACACATAACAGTTAAATATGACCAATTTAATGTAATTAACCTTTTATAGAAGGGAAATAATGAAATAACACAGTCCCACAATTTCAAATCGCAATCACAGGTTGCACTCGCAGTGAGTGGTAAATCACAACTTTGATCATCTCTATTAATTAGACTTAACCCAGTCTGGCTGTGAAGTTCAGAAAGGAAACGAATCATCTTACCCTCGCCTCGAACGGCGGCACAACCGGTTGTCCAGACGGCGCCATAGTCGCCGCAGGCGTCGTGCAATTCACCTCGTCTCTGCCATCCTGACAATCTCTATCTCCGTCGCACACCCACGTGCTGTAGATGCATCTGTTCGTCGGCGGACCGCACGAGAACTGTTCTTCGGAACAGGTGTTCTTGGCGCAATCGAGTTCGTCAGAGTTGTCGCTGCAATCCGGCTCGCCGTCGCAACGCCACGTTATGGCGATACAGCGACGCGTGCCGCTCGAACATTTAAATTCGTCATCTAGAATAACGTCACGTCATTATTTAATAACTAAAACAAACGGTGCTATGTTGGGCTACCGAATAAATTTTATCGTTAGTATAACGCGTTCACAGTTTTTAGTTAAAAGTATTGGTATCGGAGATATTCTCCACGCGTTGAGCATGCCAGACAAACCCGCCAGGCGTCTGCCTCTCGTAGTAACTCGGTCGAACTTCGTGAATCCAGAACAGGCTCCTTTGTTCCTAGGGTGGAAACTAACTATACTATCTAAAACTGTAATGACTCATCGATGTTCACGTGAACATCACTTAACTACCTGTAGTCGGCTGTTCATAGGCGGGGTATGATAGTTTAACGTGGGTGAACTAGATTTGTCACATGCTTAATAAAGAGTGGTTTGAAACATATTGTAAGTCAAAAATTTGGGAATTACCTTTATTCATCGTCGCTTCCACTTACATCTGACAGTAATAAACTGTCGCTATCGCTTTCCTCGTTGAAATTGACTATAACTGGCTCTATGATGGTGTCGATGTGGTGGTCAAGCTGCCACATTTTTGTTTCTTCCTTCACAACATGACGGATAGCATTCTGTCAAGCTTCGGGCGTTACTAGCTGTATGGAAGTCTCAAGTAAAACCTTAACGTCTGGTAATTTGAAGGTTGTGTTATGGCGCGCAATATAACCCTTCACTTGAGCCCAGATGAGCTCTATTGGGTTCAGTTCACAGTGGTAGGGCGGTAACCGCAGCACAGTGACACCACATTGACGGGCCATCTCATCAGTCACGTAACTAATGTTCGCAGGTTTGTGCTGTTTAATTTTTTCATACAATTCCGCTTTCACATATGAATCGTCAAACGGGATTCCTTTTTCGCGCAACCATTGCTGCATTTTCGAGATCCCATAGTCGGTACACGTTCGGCTCGACGACTATGGTAGGAAGCATTATCCATGACGATCACAGAGTCGGGCTCAACTCGCTGAAGCACACCTTGAAACCAGCTCTCGAAGCAGCTGGCATTCATTTCGTCATGGTAATCACCTCCTTTCTTAGAGACGAAAATCAAGTCACACTCTTCTAAAAAGCCACTATCGCTACCAATATGAGTTACGATCAATCTTTGACCTTTCCCTGACGGTCCACGAAGACCTTCAATGCTTGCTTGTCGGTTACTCACTACGTTTTTGTCTATCCAGGTTTTTTTAACTGTGTGACCTGCATTTACCCATGTCTCGTCCAAATAATAGATTTTTCTGCTTTGTCGCCTATGTTCAATCATTTCGCGTAGGTATTTTCGACGCCAGGCGACTATTTCAGGTCTCTCTATCAATACTGACTTCCGATTACGCGTTTCGTAACGAAAATTAATTTCGTGCAGGGATTTCCTCATTACCTCGACGCTCATTTGGGGTATAATTTCATTGTCCTTGATCGCTGCATGTACAGCCTTGAGGGTCGGTATCTCATTCCTAAAGAAGAATGAATGTACGGTTCGCCTTAACGCCATTTTGCTATCGTCATCCAATTTAACGGCCTTTCGTCCCTTCAAATTAAACTTTGGATCAGTAGTAGCTCCAGTTTTCTTCTTTTCATGCACCACCCTGCGAATGGTCCACTCTGGAACGCCTGTCATACTTTCACAACGCGACATAGTTCTGTTCAGATAATTGAACACGTTGAGCACGATTTCTTTCGCGTCCCTCTTCAGTGCTTTACGAAGCCGTCTACTTGTTCCCTGGCTTTCAGTACTTCCACTCGTGCTATTTGTACTCTCCATGGTTAAGTATAACCAAAACAGTAACCACAGAAACCACAACAATAACAATCACACAACAATTCTTATAAAAACACACAATATGCGATCGCTCAACGAAACACGTTCCAATGCGTTGCCGACGCCTATGAGTCTGCCGGTCGAGGCGCGTCTTTGATTTCATTGGTTCTACCGGCGGAGAACAATCAGCCATTATTTCCATCTCTGTCTGTGCTGTTGACCACCGCAAAGCCACAGAAACGACATATGTCGTACGCTATACGGCTGTACTGGAAGGAAGCCGGGATCGAGCTCTGATCACGTGTTGATCACGCGTATGAGTCATTACAGTTTTAAATAGTTGTAGTACATCTGAGAAGGCACAATACAATGGAGTGATGAGGCCCGATTCGAAGTTTGTGTTGGTGACAGTCGCAGTAGAGTTATTCGCAAAAAAATGAAGCATTCCATGTTGACTGTCTGAAGAGAAAAGTGAAATTTCCAGCATCCATTATGGTCTGGGGCAGTATGTCATCAAAAGGCGTAGGAAAACTTCATTTTATTGATGGAAATGTGGATACAAACAAATATTTGGCAATTTTAGAAGAATCGCTTTTACCAGTGATGGAAGAATGTTTGACATCCGGCCAAAATTTTGTGTTTCAGCAAGATGGTGCAGCGTGCCATACCTCAAAAAAGGCTATAAAATGGATGGAAGAAAATAATGTACCACTTTTGAAATGGGTTTCTAGCAGTCCAGATCTGTCAACAATTGAAACTTTGTGGCACGAGCTGAAAAAGGTTCTACGACAACATCCTGCTCGTACAATCACCGAACTGAGACAAAAGCTTCAAGAAATATGCGATTGTTTTACACCAAATGTTTGCCAAAACTTGGTTAACGCTATGCCCCAAAGAATTTCAGCCGTAATAAAAAATAAAGGTGATGTTACCCAATGGTAATCTTTTAATTGTTGCTTTGTTAACTTCGCGCATTTATTCGCACATTGTTTATTTGTTCTATTAGTTATAGGTCTAAGTGATTTCAAATATGTATTTTTTACGACTAGAGTGTATCTAAAATGTTTTTGAGAAAATAAATTGTTTTAGAAGTAAAAAGTTTCATGTTAAAGGCATATTTTGGTACAAATCTTGAAGTGGGAAGGGGCTCGTATCAACATCGTTTGATTTCACAAAACTCAAAGCATCTTCGAGATATAGTAAAACTGGTCGTGCAATTGAAAACTTACTTTTGCAGGTAGTTGGCATGTCAACATTACAGTTCCTCTCATCAGACCCGTCTTTGCAGTCGTTTTCGCCGTCACATCTCCATTTCGATAGTATACATCTGCCATTTTGACATGCAAATTGATCGTCCGTGCAGTTCTGTCTCGGACATCCTTTCTCGTCCGATCCGTCGGCGCAGTCTTTGTGATAGTCACATCTGAAATTATCATCGATTAGTATAACGCTGGGTTGTAGTGGCTTGATGCTGCCGTCTTTAAGCTGAGTACCATTAATTTTAGTATGCTGATTGAAAAAAATGTAAACACCTACGTATGTCCATCCGATTTTAATAATTTTTGGCATATACAGTAATGGATAAAAGCATATAGACAAATATGAATATTTAGCTAAATACCTTTAGAAAACGAATTCATACTTCATTGCTCCATAAAGAAATGCGTTATTACTAGAAAAACTAAATTCCTTGTTTTTACATTATCTGCAGTAGATAGGGTTTGTATGTTCTGGGACGCCCTTGAGCGCCGACCTTCGGTGCCAAACGACCTTGAGAGCTGACCTTCGGTGCCTTGAAATGTGACCTTGAAGTGCGACCTTGAAACGTGACCTTGAGTTTCCTAATGACCTTGAAGTGCGACCTTGAATTATCGAGTGACCTTGAAGTGTGACCTTGAATTTTCGAGTGACCTTGAAGTGTGACCTTGAATTTTCGAGTGACCTTGAGTTTTTGAGTAACCTTGAAATGTGACCTTGAGTTTCCGGGTGACCTTGAAGTGTGACCTTGAACATATATGACCTCGAGCAGTCTCGACCTTGAGTGGGTGTGACCTTGTAGGAGTGAACGACCTTGAGAAGGTTGACACCGAAGGTCAGATCTCAAGGTCGTTTGGCACCGAAGGTCGGCGCTCAAGGGCGTCCCAGACCATACAAACCCTATCTACTATCTGCAATAAACACAATACAAGTCTGAATATAAGCACTTTTTTATGAGGGACGAAAATATGTAGACAAATTCTTTTCAACATTAGTTTAGTACATTTTCGTGTCAGAAGAGGATTAGTTTGTGTTCATCAAGTATTGTGGAATAAATTGAGTGATTTTAACACCTTGCCGCGTCGTGCAGAAATTTCTTTCGATGTGAAAACTAAGATCATTGAGTTATACAAAGATGGTCAACGTCAAGTCGACATTGCCAAAAATTTGAAGCTGAAGCGTAAAGCAGTTTGGGCAATATTGAACAGATATAAAAAAAAAGGTATCTTGGAAGCCTCTAAGAGAAGTGGTCGGCCTAGAATCAGTTAGATTAATAAAAGTAATGTCGTCCAAAGATCCGTTTAAAACTCCAAGAAAATAAAAGCCGAAATCGAGACAAAAGGAATTGTCAGTGTTTCTACGAAAACTATAAGTAGAAGATTAAATGATTTGAAGTTATTTGCACGTCGCTCGAGTAAGAAGCCGCTAATCTCGAGGAAAAACCGTAAGGACCGATTACAATTTGCACGGTTGCATCTTGATTGGAGCATCTGTGACTGGAAGAGGGTATGTTTCAGTGACGACTCCAAGTTCGATATTTTTGGATCCGATGGTGTTCATTACGTAAGACGTCGTAGTGGACAAAGATTGAACCCCAAGTACACTTTGCCCACTGTCAAACATAGAGGCGGGTCTGTTGACAATCTATGGGATTACTTAGATAAGCAAATACGGGGTAAAAATTACTCAAACAAGGGTGAACTTTTTGCCGCTTTAGAGCAAAAGTGGAGACAGATTGATGAATCTTATATGAAGAAACTTCTACAATTCATCCCGTGACGATGCCAGGCGGTGATTGATAATAATGGTTATGCTACAAAATATTAACACAAACATGGTTGGTTTTCTACATTCATTCATTTTCTATAATTGTTTTGCTTTGTCTATACAGGGTGTCCGCAAAGTTGGGGTTTTCCTTTTCAGAAACAACTACCCTTGAAATAACAAAGGTAATGTGTAGTGAAACGAGGGCGACCAAGTAAAAAAAAATAAAGGAAAGAGTACTCACTCTCCAGTTGACGAGAAGGGCTAAGTACGTCTCTGCCCGAAATCATACCGCTCCAACAGAAAATGAAATCAGCTGATGCGCTACCGAGCAGACGCCGGCGGTGGTGCAGACCACGAACAGAGGTAACAAATATGACGGCGTTGCCGCGTTTTCAGTTTTTAGGTAAACGTACTTTATAGGTATTGTTCGAAGTTATCGCGCCGTTTGATTCAAAAACACAGGTGCGTGCACGACGTAGCCAAGCATCGGTGCAGGCTTTGAGAATGGACTCCCTCCCCCGAATGAAAGCACCAGCTTGTTCAATTCTGAGACGAAGTTCGTCAACCGTATGCACTTCAGTTTTGTACACTAAGCGTTTCATTTCTCCCCAAAGAAAAAAATCACATGGTGTTAAGTCTGGAGATCGCAGGGGCCACGCTACGGGTCCATTACGTCCGATTATTCGGAAATAATTCATTCAAAAATTCACGCACTTCGCGTCTAAAATGGGGCGGTGCACCATCGTGCAGAAACCACATTGAATGTCTTACACTTAATGGCACATCTTCTAACAAGGAAGGCAAAATGTTGCGTAAAAAGTCTAGGTATTGCATCCCGTCCAATCGATTTGGGAGAATAAATGGTCCAATGAGCATACCGTTCACCATGCCAGCCCAAACATTCACCGAAAATGTTTGTTGAAAATGTGCCCGATGGACAGCGTGCGGATTTTCTACTGACCAAACATGAGTGTTGCGAAAGTTATTCACCCCATTACGCGTGAACGTAGATTCGTCTGTCACCAATATGCACTTCAAAAAGTCCGGATTATTGTCATGTTGATGCAACAACCACTCGCAAAACCGCACTCTTGCTGGAAAATCGTCAGGTTGAAGGGTCTGTACACGTTGGACGTGAAACGGATACAGCCCCTCTTCACGCAGCGTTTGCCACACTTTGGTTTTTGATACTTGCACTTCTCTAGCCACGTCTCTAGTGCTTGTTGAGGGATTCTCGTCTACGCGATTACCTCTACACGCGTGACCGTAACCGTCGGTTGAAGGTAGCATACTGACCTGACACACTGACCCCGACCCAGTTCTGTCATCGGGTGTCCTAGTACCACTCGGGGATGTCGCGGCTACAGGACGGTATTCAGATATTTTTGATGTTGCAGAGCCCTTTATCTCGGTTTCCTTAAGACATTGGTGTATATGGCACTAAGAAAAATTGCTTATTTTTTCAAGATCTACACGTCGTGTAAAGGAAAACCCCAACTTTGCGGTATATATAAGTTCTAATAAACATACGTAGATGTTTACCTTCCTTGTCACTCAGTACATAATGAAAATCATGACAATTCAATTCATCTAGAACACCGATATCGAATCACTCACTTCCAATACTGCGGTATGCATTTGCCGTCGCTCTCGCAGAAGAAGAACGACGACGGGCACGCGTCGGCGCACCTCATCTCGTCCGAATTATCGCCGCAATCGTCCTCCCCGTCGCACTCCCATCCCTTGGGAATGCACAGGCCGGTGCCGCACGTGAAATGCTCCGAACTGCAGCTGTTCTTCGCCGCCGGGCACTTGAGGTTCTTGCGCGGTTCGCCGCCACCGGGGCACATGCATCGTCCGTTCTGCATGTACAGACCGTCCGGGCAGAGGCAGGCGGATTTGTTCTTCGGCATGCCGACGCAGACGTACGGGCAGGTCGAGTTCGAGCAGGCGTTCGTGCCGATGTGGAGGCCGTGCGCGAATACCTGAAACGGGAAAAGAAGCTTTTTGGTTAGCATGATTGCTACAATTACATTCTTCTAATTACATAACGTACAGATACAGTGGAATCCACTTATAATGAACTCACTTATAACATATATTTGCACCCAAATTTATTTGCTGCCTTTATCGTTCTCCCTCGAACCATAACTGGGATGACCTACTCGAATACCTCGCCGTCCAGATCGACTTCCTGAACATCAATCACCCCGCTTCAGAGGTAGTTCTTCTCGGTGATTTCAATGCCCATAATGAGCTTTGGTTGGGCTCAAATAAGACCGATGCAGCAGGTCGTGCAGTCGAAGCGTTCGCTCTTACTCAAGGGCTGACCCAGCTGGTGACGAGCCCTACTTTTTTCCCCCGCATCTCGTCACACGCCAGTAGCCTGCTGGATCTCTTTCTGACCACGCATCCTGCCCCTTACAGCACTGGTGTCCTGTCCCCCCTGGGTAACTCAGATCACGGTGTTGTGGAGGTTAGGTTTCGGTCAGAAGCTGCTGTGGCAGCAGAAACTCGCACAGGCCGCAAAACTTGGCATTACGGACATGCCGACTGGGAGGGGCTCAGAGACTTCTTCTCTAGCTTTCCTTGGAGAGATGTCTGTTTCACTGCCGCGGATGCGTCGACTGTCTGTTCTTCAATAACCGAAATTATCCACGTCGGAATGGAGGAATACATCCCTCACACAGCGAAAGTTCCTAAACCAGGGTCCAACGGCTGGTTCAACAAATCGTGTGACACTGCTCGCCAGCAGAAGATCAAGGCCCACAGAACCTACTTACAAAACCCCACTGTAGAGAACAGACAAGCCGACGTCGAGTCCAGAAACAAAT
This sequence comes from Acanthoscelides obtectus, assembly GCA_963669975.1. NCBI lineage: Eukaryota > Metazoa > Arthropoda > Insecta > Coleoptera > Chrysomelidae > Acanthoscelides > Acanthoscelides obtectus. The sequence goes on along the minus strand of CAVLJG010000004.1, from coordinate 115,462,667 downwards.
ATAACGAAGCGGTTCGCAATGCCAAAACCCAGCATGATATAAGAATTAGGCACAGGGTAATGTCGCAGCACAATGGCAGTCGGTCTTTCTGGACGCTGGCCAAGCAGATTGAAAAGAACTTCTCACACAGTAGCCTTCCACCACTTACGTGTCAGGATGGAACTATTGTATTCGACTCAAATGCCAAGGCGGAAGTGCTAGCCAAGATCTTTGCTGTCAACTCCACCATGGACGTCCCCACCAACGCCCAAGTGCCGTCAATTCAAAGGGTTCCCCACACTATGCGGGAGGTAACATTCAGGCATAAGACCGTAAGACGAGTGCTCTTCTCGCTCGACATCAACAAAGCTTCTGGTCCGGACTTGATTCCTGCCATTGTACTGAAGAGATGTGCAGCTGAGCTTGCTCCAGTTCTTTCGCGTCTCTTCCAGATATCTTATGAATCCGGCACCTTCCCAGAAAACTGGAAATTTGCTCATGTACAGCCCATCCCAAAAAAGGGATCTAAAACCGACCCTTACAACTACAGGCCTATAGCTCTGCTTTCTGTTATGAGTAAAGTGATGGAGAGGTGCATAAATCGCGAGCTTCTGGACTACCTCGAACGTCACAGCTTGATTAGCGACAGGCAGTACGGTTTCCGGCACCAACGATCCACAGGGTACATCCTAGCTTACGTCACGCAACTGTGGAGTAAACTCATCCAGTCTCAAGGTGAGGCTCATGTCGTTGCTCTTCACATCACGAAAGCGTTCGATCAGCTGTGGCACGCTGCCCTCTTGAGCAAACTTCCATCCTACGGCCTCCCAGAAAAGCTTTGCAGATGGGTGGCTGACTTTATCTCTGGCCGCAAGATATCCGTCGTAATTGACGGATTCTCCTCTTCATCCTACAACGTCAACGCGGGTGTTCCCCAGGGATCGGTCTTGGCTCCAACACTGTTTCTCTTACATATCAACGACCTCCTTTCCTGCACGATCAACCCAATCCACAGCTTCGCTGATGACAGCACTCTACATGCAGGAATTCAGAGCGACAAGCCGATCTCTGCCGCTGAGCTGGAAAAAAGAAGACTAGCGACGACTTCTTCTCTGACAAGAGACCTGGAGGCTATCACTGCTTGGGGACACAACAATCTTGTACAGTTCAATGATTCCAAAACACAGTACTGTACTTTGACGAACAAAAAGCGTCCTAGCGCTCATACAGTTTCGATGGACGGTCGAGTTCTACCAAAGAGCCATTCATTTCGGCTGGTCGGAGTCCAGATCACCGAGGACCTGATCTGGCACGAACACATCTCTTCAATAGCTGCAGCTGCTGGGAAAAAGCTAGGCTATTTGTTTAGGGCTAAGAAGTACTTTTCTCCGCATGACCCTCTCACTCTATACAAGGCCCAGGTAAGGCCTAGCCTCGAGTATTGCTCACACGTTTGTGGTGCTGCCGCCCCGACTACATTGTCCATGCTCGATGCTGTCCAGAGGAGGGCGGTCCGACTGATCGATGACTCTTCTCTAACAGACAGTCTCGGGACTCTTTCGCACCGGCGGGCCGTCGGCGATCTAGCTCTTTTCTATCGCTACACCAACGGGCTTTGCTCCTCAGAGCTCTCTTCCATGATGCCGCCGCGCGATGTGCCTGCCAGACAGACCCGCCTGACTTCGGCGTCCCATCCTAACCGTGTCAAACTTCGTACATCCAGAACTGGCCGATACGACCGCTCCTTTGTCCCGAGGGTGTCTAGATTGTGGAACAAACTACGGGAGGAAGCTTTTCCCAGTTCTACTAACCTTAGGCAGTTCAAAAATCGTATTAACAAAATCTCTTTGGGATCATCATAGCAGCCGCGGTGTTCCGGCATTTAGGCTTCTGCCTGCGCGGCTGTTTCGATATAAAAAAAAATATATATACAGGGTGACTTGTAATGTCACGTATTCCTGTTAAGGGGTCAAAAGCAACCGATTTTGTCCTATCCAGAAGTTAACCACTTTTGGGTTATTTGAATTTTATTTTTTTTATTTTTTATTCCGATTTCAGACGATTAAATTTGAAATACAAAAAAATACATGTTTGGATTTATGATGTAGAGTGTAGGGGATTCACCTCTGCGATAAAATACGACAAACTCGGTCAGTCGTATGATCGTTTAGGATACGTTTATACGTACGTATGTATTTCATTTTTGAACTTAAGTGAATACATTGCACGCGTTAATATATTTTACGACTATGGCATCCACATCCTATAAAAGAAAGTGTTTAAAGTTGAGTGAGAAAGTGAAAATCATAGACGAAGTTACACTAGGTGCGGGAGTGACACAGTTAGCAAAAAAATATGGAGTATCGAAGGCCACAATATGTAAAATTAAGCGTATGAAAACTCAAATTTTACAAAGAACGTGCAATACATTTGGAGGACCGGGAAAAAGAAAAACTTTAAAAAATGCGAAGGCACCTAAAATGGAAAATTCCCTATATAAGTGGTTTTTAAAACAACGGGAAAATCATGTTAGTGGCGAAGTACTTAAACAGAGAGCGAGACTGTTAAATGAAAAACTGAAAGAAACTGAAAATTTCGAAGCTAGTGATGGCTGGCTACAATGATTCAAAACAAGATATGGAATTCGACTGCTGTCTATATCTGGTGGAAAATTATCAGCACAACCACAATTAGTGCAACCATTCAAAGAAAAATTGATGAAAACAATTACCGAGCTAGATTTAAGAATGGAACAAATTTACAACGCAGATGAAAGTGGCCTTTATTGGAAAATGTTACCAGAGAAAACCTATGCTGTATCATTTGAAAAATCTGCCTCGGGAAGAAAGCCGGAGAAACAACGAATAACGTTTCTAGCCTGCACTAATGCTAATGGTTCACACAAAATAAGCCACTGAAAATTGGGAAAGCAAAAAATCCGCGCTCGTTTAAAAATGTTAATATCCCTGTTGATTATGACTGTTCAAAAACCGCTTGGATGACTAGCAGTATATTCCTGAAATGGTTCCACAGGTGCTTTGTCCCTCAGGTATGACAATCAATTATCACAAATGCTCTATTCATAATTTGAAGATGTGTTTTCAATTTGTAGGTAAAAGGTTTCCTAAAACAACAGAAGCTTCCAATAAAAGCGTTGTTACTATTGGATAATGCACCAAGTCATGCTCCCGAGCAACAACTGAGGAGTAGGGACGGGTCAATTTTCGTCATGTACATGCCGCCCAACGTAACACCGTTAATTCAACCGATGGAGCAGAATATAATAAGACTCACCAAACTATACTATAGGAAGTTTCTACTTTCGTCTGTCTTATCAAAGAATCCTGAAAACTTATCTGAGGCTTTAAAAAAAGTAACATTAAGCGAAGCTGTTTTAGATTTACATATGGCCTGGAATGATCTTAACCAGCAAACTATTCAAAAATGTCGGAACAATCTCTTTTGTACCAATAGTGAAGATGATGAAGAAGACGATGTCCCCTTAAGCGTAATTAGAGAACGTTTGCGATCCAATAACGATAATGTTATTAGTGTGTCATTGGATGTTGTTGATTTATTGAAAACAGTGAATCCCAACATTGTTTGTACTCCTGCTGATATTAATTTAAGGAACGAAGATAAGCAGACGAATGATGCTGATAAGGAGGAGGATATGGACAGTGAGGATGATAAGAACGATCCCATTGAAGTCAGAAGTGTAGTGACTGACGCGCAAGCTATACAAGTTTTTAACCAAGCTTTAGATTGGGCTGAAAGAAAAGAAGTTTCATACACGGATATTTTAGTTCTTCGTAAATTACGGGCGCAGGCATTGGAAGACAATGCTAAGCGCAAATTTACGCAGACAAAAACTGTTAATTATTTTTCTTCTAATTAAAAAAATACTTATCGCTGTTAGAATATTTATTTATTTTGTTATAAATAGTATGTATTAAACGCTTCTTTTAATAAATCAAATATTATATAAATCACGTTCGCTAATGTAAACATTTCGATAATGTGAACCACACTTGGATTAAATTAGTTTACATTATCGAGCGTCTGCTGTATTTATTTAACCTTAGTCCCTAAATACTAAAATCTCGAGACCATCCCTGACATTTACCTTGAGATCCATCAATCCAGGCAGATCCGACAAAAGCACATCGATGCCCATAAAGATCTCCTTATCAGCGCCGAAGATCGAATTCCTCTTCCAGTCGTCCCAGTACATGTTGTTTTTGAACACGGCGATTGCGAACGGATGAGTAACAACGCCATTATTGGCGATCACTTTCACGAATCCGTCACCATGCAGATCGGAGCTCGCGATGTAGTCCTGCCTGGCGTCTACCCAGTAGATTCTGGAAATATACAGACTCCGATCACCATCCGTCAAGAGTAATACAACAGTGCTTTTCCAAAAGAAAAGAGATTTTTTCAAATGGAAAGTTCCATATTTTAATACACACTTGGATCGATCGATTCTCCCTTTATATCCTCGGAATATTCTTTAGTTTTACCCATTTTGTCGAGAAAAAAATAAACGAAAACGTACTTGTTGAACAATCGGGTTTTCCAATAAGGACTTGACATTTTAAATGGAAATATGGATGTGTTCAAATACTTCTGAACGGTGGTGTATACTGTCTCAAACTTACCTGTTGGCTATGTAGTCTACAGTGATTCCGTTCGGCCATTCGACGGTATCTCTTCCGAAAAGTGTAACAGGACTGCTACCGTCCAGGTTTGCTCGGTTTACAGACGGATTTTCTGAAGACCAATCCGTCCAAAACAGATATCCACTTTGCGGATGCAGCGCTATGCCTCTAGGTCTGTAAATCAAACAAACAACAATAGTCACGACTGTTTTATATAGTTTTCCCAAAAACATCTATCGGTTAATTGTTATGCAATCTACGACTACAATTGCCGCTTGTTACGGCAATACGCACTCCCCTAAAAATACCTGACTTATTTTTTATTATGTCACGTGAATTAATGATTCTATTTCGCGAGTCTTCTTCACTTTCAATAGGAGTTTTGTATACCAACACTTTAAGGTGTCCCCACAGAAAATAATCTTGAACATTGAACTTGAACTTTGAACTTGAAATTTGAACTTGAACTTTGAACTTGAAATTTGTACTTTGTTCTTGAACGTTGTACTTGAACCTTGAACATGAACTTGAACTTTGAACTTGAACATGAACTATGAACTAGAACATTCAGATTGAACTTTGAACCTGAACTTTAACATTGAACCCGAACTTTGAACTTAAACTTTGAGCTTGAACATTGAACTTGTACTTTAACTTTGAACCTGAACTTTGACCATGAACTATGAACTCAAACTTTGAGCTTGAACTATGAACCTGAACTTTAACATTGAACTCGAACTTTGAACTTAAAATATGAACTTTGAGCTTGTACTTTAACCTTGAACCAGAACTTTGAAGTGGAACTTTGAAACTTGAACTTTAACATTGAACCCGAACTTTGAACTTAAAATTTGAGCTTGAACATTGAACTTGTACTTTAACTTTGAACTGGAACTTTGTACCTTGACCCTGAATTTTGACTTGTACTTTGACACTGAACCCTGATATTGAACATGAACATAGACCTTGAACTTTGAACATTGAACTTGAACGTTGAACTTGAACTTTGACCTTGAACATGAACTATGAACTCGAACTCTGAGCTTGAACTATGAACCTAAACTTTAACATTGAACTCGAACTTTGAACTTAAAATATGAACTTTGAGCTTGTACTTTAACCTTGAACCAGAACTTTGAAGTGGAACTTTGAAACTTGAACTTTAACATTGAACCCGAACTTTGAACTTAAACTTTGAGCTTGAACATTGAACTTGTACTTTAACTTTGAACTGGAACTTTGTACCTTGACCCTGAATTTTGACTTGTACTTTGACATTGAACCCTGATATTGAACATGAACATAGACCTTGAACTTTGAACGTTGAACTTTGACCTTGAACATGAACTATGAACTCGAACTCTGAGCTTGAACTATGAACCTGAACTTTAACATTGAACTCGAACTTTGAACTTAAAATTTGAACTTTGAGCTTGAACATTGAATTTGTACTTTAACCTTGAACCAGAACTTTGAACTGGAACTTTGAAACTTGAACTTTAACATTGAACCCGAACTTTGAACTTAAACTTTGAGCTTGAACATTGAACTTGTACTTTAACTCTGAACTGGAACTTTGAACCTTGACCCTGAATTTTGAACTTGTACTTTGACATTGAACCCTGATATTGAACATGAACATAGACCTCGAACTTTGAACATTGAACTTGAACGTTGAACTTGAACTTTGACCTTGAACATGAACTATGAACTCGAACTTTGAACCTGAACTTCAACATTGAACTCTAACTTTGAACATTAAATTTGAACTTTGAGCTTGAACATTGAACTTGTACTTTAACCTTGAACCAGAACTTTGAACTGGAACTTTGAAACTTGAAATTTAACATTGAACCCGAACTTTGGACTTAAACTTTGAGATTGAACATTGAACTTGTACTTTAACTTTGAACTGGAACTTTGTACCTTGACTCTGAATTTTGAACTTGTACTTTGACATTGAACCCTGATATTGAACATGAACATAGACCTTGAACTTTGAACATTGAACTTGAACTTTGACCTTGAACATGAACTATGAACTCGAACTTTGAGCTTGAACTTTGAACCTGAACTTTAACATTGAACTCTAACTTTGTACATTAAATTTGAACGTTGAACTTGAACTTTGACCTTGAACATGAACTATGAACTCGAACTTTGAGCTTGAACTTTGAACCTGAACTTTAACATTGAACTCTAACTTTGTACATTAAATTTGAACGTTGAACTTGAACTTTGACCTTGAACATGAACTATGAACTCGAACTTTGAGCTTGTACTTTGAACCTGAACTCTAACTTTGAACATTAAATTTGAACTTTGAGCTTGAACATTGAACTTGTACTTTAACCTTGAACCATAACTTTGAACTGGAACTTTGAAACTTGAACTTTAACATTGAACCCGAACTTTGGACTTAAACTTTGAGATTGAACATTGAACTTGTACTTTAACTTTGAACTGGAACTTTGTACCTTGACCCTGAATTTTGAACTTGTACTTTGACATTGAACCCTGATATTGAACATGAACATAGACCTTGAACTTTGAACATTGAACGTTGAACTTGTACATTGACCTTGAACATGAACTATGAACTCGAACTTTGAGCTTGAACTTTGAACCTGAACTTTAACATTGAACTCTAACTTTGAACATTAAATTGGAACATTGAACTTGGACGTTGAACTTGAACTTTGACCTTGAACATGAACTCGAACTTTGAGCTTGAACTTTAAACCTGAACTTCAACATTGAACTCTAACTTTGAACATTAAATTTGAACTTTGAGCTTGAACATTGAACTTGTACTTTAACCTTGAACCAGAACTTTGAACTGGAACTTTGAAACTTGAACTTTAACATTGAACCCGAACTTTGGACCTAAACTTTGAGATTGAACATTGAACTTGTACTTTAACTTTGAACTGGAACTTTGTACCTTGACCCTGAATTTTGAACTTGTACTTTGACATTGAACCCTGATATTGAACATGAACATAGACATTGAGCTTTGAACATCGAACTTGAACGTTGAACTTGAACTTTGACCTTGAACATGAACTATGAACTCGAACTTTGAGCTTGAACTTTGAACCTGAACTTTAACATTGAACTCTAACTTTGAACATTAAATTTGAACATTGAACTTGAACATGAACTATGAACTCGAACTTTGAGCTAGAACTTTGAACCTGAACTTGAACGTTGAACTTTGAACTTGATCATGAACTATGAACTCGAACTTTGAGCTTGAACTTTGAACCTGAACTTCAACATTGAACTCTAACTTTGAACATTAAATTTGAACTTTGAGTTTGAACATTGAACTTGTACTTTAACCTTGAACCAGAACTTTGAACTGGAACTTTGAAACTTGAACTTTAACATTGACCCGAACTTTGGACTTAAACTTTGAGATTGAACATTGAACTTGTACTTTAACTTTGAACTGGAACTTTGTACCTTGACCCTGAATTTTGAACTTGTACTTTGATATTGAACCCTGATATTGAACATGAACATAGACCTTGAACATTGAACGTTGAACTTGAACTTTGACCTTGAACATGAACTATGAACTCGAACTTTGAGCTTGAACTTTGAACCTGAACTTTAACATTGAACTCTAACTTTGAACTTTAACATTGAACTCTAACTTTGAACATTAAATTTGAACTTTGAGCTTGAACATTGAACTTGTACTTGAACTTTGAACTGGAACTTTGAACCTGAATTTTGATCTTGAACATTGAACTTGTACTTGAACTTTGAACCTGAATTTTGAGCTTGAACATTGGACATGAACTTTCCCCACTGGACAACTACAATTTTGGAAGTCCCAGTACAAAAACACTTACCTATGCAAAACGGTCGAGTTGAGAATGGTCCTCCTCATCCTGCCGCTGTGATTGATATCGGTCCTGATCAGCTCTATCTTCTGCCTGACCCCGTCGACGAAATAGAGCGTCTTCGAGATCCAATCGAACGCCATTCCCTCGATCGAGGACAGATCGCTGGATACCAACACGTCCCATTTGGTGCCGTTGGTGAAACATTGACGGCTGATCGTGTCCAAGGCTATGTCCGCCCAGAAGACGCAATTCGTCGCTAGGTCGAAGTCGATCGCGATCACGTTTTTCAGGTTTTTCACCGGCAGCTCTTCCATTTTCTTCGTGATCAGGTTGTATCTGGAATGAAGTTCATTTGAATGGCCAAAATGGTTTTTATTTTTTACGCGAAAACGGTGCCTCGGACGGAAAAAAGTCAAGAGCTTAAATTTGTTACAAAATCGAGATATTAAAAAATATTCTACATCAAAAAATGTCTATTGGTGCTTAGTTCTTAGTAGGTGTATGTCAAAAGTTATAAGACAATTTCAACACCCTGTAGCCCAAAAGATGAGAGAATTAGGACATCAACTTTTCTTCCCAGAACGAGCTAAGGATACCCTGTATTTTTAGCTATCAATTAAATTTTTAACCAAATTCTACTATACCTTGAAATCCGCTCTCGCTGGGCGAACAATATGAAATCATCGATCGGATCTACGGGGCAAGGCACCATATCGGGCAAATAATGGAAATCAAAACCTCCTACGCAGATGTCGCCCGATATTTTCCTGTATCCTTTAGTTCTGTTGTAGAAATCTCCCGGCTTGCAAGTCGAAGGGGGTTTGTAAGGATCATAGCCGATGGCTTTCGTCAGATTCTTGTCAAAGACGCACCTTGGCGGGCTGCCGACTTTCATGAAGCCAAAGTCACTGCAAAAAATGAACCAAGTGTGACTATCACGTTCAGCATTAAAAGACCAGTGGGTAGTGACAGAAAGAATAATTATTGCAGGAAGAATGAACCCTTATTTTATAGACAGTATAAATCAAACAGGGAAGACGATTGATGACGCTGATCCCAACTTATGTTGATTAGAAGTATGTCATAATTCATCAATGAATCAATTTAGGGCAATAAACATTAACAATCGAAGAAAAGCTATCTCAAAATTGAAATCTAATAAGAATCCAAGTGAGAATCTTGTGAGATTCTAAATGATCGTTTCTATATAATTGGATATACATTTGTTTAGTAAATGGTGATTCCCATCAAAATTAAACTGTTCCACCATTACTTCTGAGCCAAAATTTCAACAGAAAACTAAATTTTGACAAAAAATCAAGCTGAATTTAGAAAAAAATATTCTACAGAAACAGTAATCCAAATGGTGATGGAAGACTGGAGGAGAAGTATAGATGATAAAGAATTATTTTTAGACTTCAAAAGGGCATTTGAGACTATATATACTAAGTGACATATAAATCCGAACACCCAGTTTTATTTTAATAAAAGTTGGTGAATGTATTTATCTTACTGTAAATAACAAGTGAAACACTGGACGCCGCCGTAGAACAACAGACCGTGAAGATCGCCGCCTAAGATTATTGGCCTTAAGGGACCGTTTCTCCACTACCAGGTCCATTGCAAATGAATGGTTTGCAGAACACGGAAGACCTATTGGCATGCGAAGTGTTTACCGACGAATGAGAAGTTTTGGCTTGTTTTCATACCGGCCACACTGGGTCCTCCCTTTAACTCGAGAACACCGACGTAATCGTCTTGAGTGGTGCAGACAACGGTCACTCTGGGATCAGGAATGGAACAGTATTGTCTTTAGTGACGAGTCTCGATTTTGTTTAGGCATGCACGATGGTCGTGCCAGGGTTAGAAGGCGACGTGGTGAAAGGAGGAATCCACAGTTTTTTTTGTTGAAAGACATGTTCATCACACTGTTGGAGTTATGGTTTGTGGTGCTATAGCTTATGGTTCCAGGTCACCTTTAATCTTCATCAGAGGTAACATGAACGCGCAGCGTTATATCCACGAAGTTCTAGAACCCCATCTTTTACCCTGGCAGATCCAACTTTCCAACAAGATAATGCCCGACCACATGTTGCAAGGGTCACAATAGACTTCTTTCAACATAATGATGTCACATTGTTACCATGGCCACCAAGATCTCCCGACTTATCCCCAATTGAGCACGTGTGGGATATGATGGGTAGAAGATTGTTCAATTTGCAACGTCCTCCTCAGACTCTAGAAGCACTTCGAGAGGAGTTGGTGGTTGCCTGGAATGAGATACCACAGGAGGACATTGACCACCTGATCAGAAGCATGCCTATTGCCTAGGCGCGTTGGAGAATGCGTAGCACATCAGGGTGCATCCACACATTATTAAAGGTCAAAGGGCTTTAAAGCAGTGCAATCATTTTGAAATTTTTATCATTTACTTATTATGCTTCATTAAGAACTTTTATTAAAATAAAACCATTTAAACTGGGTGTTCGGATTTATATGCCACTTAGTATATAAGGAAACACTGTTACTGAAATTGCATCGCTATGTTTTTAAAGGATTAGTATTAAACATTTTACAAAATTATTTAGTCAAAAAACTAAATGCCAAGCGTTCAAAATATATCAGTAGGGGTGCCACAAGGGAGTAAATTAGGGCCGTTACCATTTATTATTTATATAAATGATATCTCTGACATTTTAGAACACTGCAAAATTCAAATATTTGCAGACGATACATTGATATATGTACACAGCATATAAACATTGCTTTAGGACTGTTAAATAGTGATATTAAAAAAAAAATAGGAATTGGTTAAATGTTAATAAACCGAAATTAAATACTATTAAAACAATGTATGTCAATAGAGAAACATTTAGGTGACAATAAATATATGTTCCAAGTACCGGTTATAAATATGCAAAAGTGATATACCTAAATATACTAATAGTAAATAATAAAAATTTAATTATACATGTGAATGTAGACAGAAAAGGAAACATTTTGCGAAGTGAGTGGTCAAACTATGTAGGTGAGTACTTTTCTAAAATAAATTGTCTAATTTGTTTTTTAAAGTAAGATAGAGATGGAGATTTATTTAAAAAGGTTTATTCGCAGCAAGTAAAATTAAATTCACTCACCATTCGAAATCGTTGATGTCGCATCCGCACTTCTGCTTCGAGACAACTCTCACGTAGTCCAAACCGTTCAGGCAAGTTGCGTCGGGCATACGTTTTTCGTAGGTGGTTTGTTCACCCATAATGCATGGAATGTAATTTCTAAACTCCGTACTTTGGCTCGGACTCCACATTTTATAATCGCTCTGAAAAGAAAAAATATTAGATCCTGGATCATCTCAGATGTAGCTGACCTAGACAACGAATTTATCTTGAGAACGAAGGATTTGTCTTAAAATTACTCAATGAATCGTCTGCTAAATTTATGATACATACTTAATTAACACCCTGTATAGAAAATCAAAAGCAACTTTCACAGTAAGTGTACATTATTTCGAACACTTACTTGTTTGCATGTACGGTTGAACACGTTCTTCAAGTCCACCTTGACAATGATCCACTGGTGATGTTCGGGCAGCGAACCAAACATTGTAAAAACCGTTGTATTTTCTCCAGGTTCGGTCATCAAGCCGTACAGTTTGAGTTCCTCGTTATGGAACGCCGTCTTCTTCCACTGTTTGCCTTCGTTGATGCTATATTCTATATGCCTCGTCTCGCCTTTCGTCTTGTAATATTTGACTGCAGTCAGTATACCACCGTGATCACCCATGTTGAAGAAGTACAAGTCCCTCAAGATGTGCCTCCATGTTAAACCTATGGAAAAATATTTCCTCTTTTAAGATTTATTTAGCAAAATTGCTACAATGCATTATTTTAAAAAAATACAACAATTACATAAAATATTCACTGTTTTTTAATTTTCAAACATCGTTAAATTGCAAGCTTTACATCATTATTTAGTTTATTAAATTCAAGTAATCCTTTCTGAAATATTGATTTGTAAGTTATATTACTATTGCAATTTTGTAAATGAAAATCTACATTTTCTCTTGTATAATAATTGTGGTAATGATTATTCAATTATATGTAGTGTTCTAAATGTTGTGGCAAAAAATGAATTTTTATTTTAAATATAAAAATAAGATATGAAATTTTTCATATTCAACCAGTGCAACTCTTGTAACATACATTTTATTTTGGTGTACTTATTTTTATTCAATATTATTCTCATAGCTTTATTTTGCAAGACTTGTAATTTTGAGAATACAGCTTCATTGGCAGTGAACAAGATAGTTGAACAATATAGTGAATCCGCTAGAATAAACAATTTTTTGGAATATGTACTATGAAAAGCCCTATAAAAGTAATTGTTCTTTTGACAATTTTTGAAATAATAGCGATCCTGAAAAAAAATCGATTATTAAGTACAAAACATACCATCTGCGATGAGACCTGTGCCTCACAGTGGCGAAAATCCTATTCCAAAACCCCCAGAATCCTACACTTGCGATCAGATCATGGCGATCGAGTGATTCGTCAGGAAGAAGATATGCCATCAACGTCAAGAGATCCTGAGCACGTCATGCCACCAACCGCACAAAATAACACAGTCAGAATTAAATGATCTTGTAAGAGATTTAGAACTTCCAAAATATAAGGCAGAGTTACTTGGATCAAGACTGCAGCAGTGGAACTTGTTAGAAGACGGTATGTGTTTTTCGTAAACGCCACAAAGACATAGAACCATTTTTCAATATGGAGAATAACTTGGTTTTCTGCAGTAACATTAACGGCTTACTGGCGGCTTTAAATATAAACTATAACCCAGAAGAATGGAGATTGTTTATAGACAGTTCAACATTGAGTTTAAAGGCAGTGTTTTTGCATATTGGAAATATTTTACCATCTCTTCCTGTAGGGTATGCAGTTCACATGAAAGAATCATATGACAATATGAAGCAGCTATTGACAAGCATAAAATACGATGAGCACCAATGGCATATTTGTGGAGATTTGAAAGTTGTTGCACTTTTACTTGGGCTGCAGCTAGGCTACACAAAGTTTTGCTGTTTTTTGTGTGAATGGGACAGTCGGGCAAAGGCACTTCATTACACCAGACAAAACTGGCCTGTTCATCAATTCCTAGAGCCAGGTCAAAAAAATGTACAGCATATGCCATTAGTAGATTCGAAAAAAAATTTATTACCACCACTGCATATCAAGTTGGGCCTAATGAAAAACTTTGTCAAGGCATTAGATAGAGATGGGGCAGCTTTTCAATACCTGCGTCAGAAATTTCCAAGACTAAGTGAGGCAAAGGTTAAAGAAGGTATTTTTGTTGGGCCACAGATTCGAAATATTTTGAAAGATACACAGTTTGAAAACACTTTAAGAGGTATTGAAAAAACTGCTTGGAATGATTTCCGTCTGGTGGTCACTAATTTCTTGGGAAATAGAAAAGCTGACAACTATAAAACCCTTGTCAAAAATATGCTGTCATCGTATCAAAAGATGGGCTGTAATATGTCTCTTAAGATACATTTCCTACACTCACACCTGGACTTTTTTCCTGACAATTGCGGAGCCGTAAGTGATGAGCACGGCGAACGTTTTCATCAGGATATTTCAACAATGGAAAAAAGGTACCAGGGAAAGTGGAATCCTTCCATGCTTGCAGACTACTGTTGGACTCTTGGTAGAGATGCTTCAGAATCGATCCATAAAAGAACAGCAAAAAGACAGCGCATATAGTGATTCTTATAAGTATATGAATCTTGTTACTTTTTTTAATATATCCTTAAAAATAAAAAGTTTTTTTCTAAACCGCAACTAATTCTTTTATTTCATTGTCATTTTTGGATTCAGCGCCCCAAAATTAACAAAGAAGTGCACTTTTCCCACAAGATACAATTAAAAAACTAAAATTTGTCGTCCAGTGTTATTTCACCATTTATCCTGTGATCCTGTGTGAGTTTATTTACATTTAACTAATTTATGATTATTGAAAAGTCAGAAAGTAGTTTTGTAGAATTTTGAATACAGATCATTGAAATCCATAGAGATGCAATTTTGTAAGGAATTTATTTCTATCAATAATTTCACTTTTATAAGCTTAAAAATGACAGTCATAAAGGATGATCTTAAATCACCAGAGGTAAATCATAGCGGATGTTCAAAATTTTTGGAATCAAAATTGAAAATTCTATTCACCAGCGCGAAAATCCAATAGGAGGACAAGAGATGAAACGTCATATTGAAATTCTAATTATCGAATCTTGTAGAGGAGAAAAAGTGGCGATGTAAATGTGCAGTTAATTGTGAAATCCCACTAAAAATGAAGTAAGGAAAAACATGCAACTATTTTGGGAAAATTCAGTTTTTTATCTCTCTCCAGAAGTATTTGAACTTGAACTTTGACTTGAGCTTTGAACTTGAACTTTGACTTGAGCTTTGAACTTGAACTTAGAACTTGAACTTTAAACTTGAACTTTAAACTTGAACTTTAAACTTGAACTTTGAACTTGAACTTTGGACTTGAACTTTGAACTTGAACTTTGACCTTGAACTTTGAACTTGAACTTTGAACTTGAACTTTAACTTTGACCTTGAACTTTGAACTGTTACTTTGAACTTGAACTTTGAACTTGAACTTTGAACTTGAACTTTGAACTTGAACTTTGAACTTGAACTTTGAACTTGAACTTTGAACTTGAACTTTGAACTTGAACTTTGAACTTGAACTTGAATTTTGAACTTGAACTTGAACTTTGAACTTGAACTTTGAACTTGAACTTTGAACTTGAACTTGAATTTTGAACTTGAACTTTGAACTTGAACCTGACATTTCAACTTGAACTTTAACTTTGAACTTCAACTTTCAACTTTGAACTTGAATTTTGACTTAAACTTTGAAATTGACCTTTGAACTTGAACTTAAACAATGAACTTGAGCTTTAAACTTTGAGCATGAACTTTAAACATTACCTTTGAACTTGAACTTTGAACCTGAACTTTAAACTTGAACTTTGAACTCGAACTTTGAACTTGAACCTGAACTTTAACTTTGAACTTCAACTTTGAACTTGAACTTTGAACTTGAATTTTGACTTAAACTTTGAACTTGACCTTTGAACATGAACTTAAACAATGAACTTGAGCTTTAAACTTTGAGCATGAACTTTAAACATTACCTTTGAACTTGAACTTTGAACCTGAACTTTAAACTTGAACTTTGAACTCGAACTTTGACGAACTTTGAACTTGCATTTTTAACTCGAACTTTGAACTTGAACTTTGAACTTGAATTTTGAACTTGAACCTGAACTTGAAACTTCAACTTTGAACTTGAATTTTGAACTTGAATTTTGGACTTGAACTTTGAACTTGAACCTGAACTTTAAACTTGAACTTTGAACTTGAACTTTGAACTTGAATTTTGACTTAAACTTTGAACTTGACCTTTGAACTTGAACTTAAACAATGAACTTGAGCTTTAAACTTCGAGCATGAACTTTAAACATTACCTTTGAACTTGAACTTTGACCTTGAACTTTGAACCTGAACTTTAAACTTGAACTTTGAACTTGAATTTTGAACTTGAACCTGAACTTTAAACTTCAACTTTGAACTTGAACTTTGAACTTGAATTTTGACTTAAACTTTGAACTTGACCTTTGAACTTGAACTTAAACAATGAACTTGAGCTTTAAACTTTGAGCATGAACTTTAAACATTACCTTTGAACTTGAACTTTGACCTTGAACTTTGAACCTGAACTTTAACTATGAACATGAATTTTGAACTTGAACCTGAACTTTAAACTTCAACTTTGAACTTGAACTTTGAACTTGAATTTTGTCTTAAACTTCGTACTTGACCTTTGACTTGAACTTAAACTATGAACTTGAACTTTAAACTTTGAGCTTGAACTTTGAACACGACTTTTGAACTTGAAGTTTGACCGTGAACTTTGAACCTGAACTTTAACATTGAACTTGAACTTTCTCAGCGGCATTTTCAGTTACCTAAATACGCAACTTTAACCTCATTTAAGCGACGTCATATCACTTACCGTTTCCGAGCTCCTAATGGTAAAAGTCGAATTTGAAACGCCTGAAATATAAAAAAAATTAACTAACCTGCATCGAGACTGATGTAAACCCCGTAATGCCCTTTCAGGCTCTTCCCGATAACACCGGTCGCCATGATGATGCCTGGCGCCGATTTGCTGGACAAAATGCTGACCGATCTCGTATCGGGGAAGATTTGTCCGAACTTCTGACTGAGATGCAAAGAACAGTTCCTGGCAAGTACGCAGGCGGTCGTTTGGCCTTCGAGGTCTCGAGATGGTGGCTGGATCGGTCGCCAGGTGGCACCGTGATCGAAAGTAATGACGGATCCGAGATGCTGCGGACCCAAAGAGCTGCCCATCGGTTTCGAGATCAGCTTGGAGGCGATGTAGATTCCGGAGAGACCTTCCACTTTGTAGATGTCGATGAAGGCTTCGTCGTACAGGTGGCTGAAAATAATTATTGAGTATAGAATAATTTTCTAGAATTTGTTAGTTCCCAGATCTGCAACAAAAAAGAAAATCCTTGCCAGTCAACGGATAGTCGAGGTTCGACTTTTCAAGATTGATTATACTCTAACAAGAATGTTGGCGCCAAGGACTTTTCTTCGAGATAGACACGAAGTGACCTCGAAGATTCTGGACTGCCGCTATGTGGCTCACCGGAACCTTCTCGAATCAACGAGTACCTGCGATGCGGACTATATAAGTCGACGGCCGAGAGAGGGAAGCAGAGTAGACTTGAGTGAATGGCGCGTCACAATAATTCGTAAATAAGTAGTCAGACATAAATGTTCGATCTAGTCAAGTTAAATAAATTAGTGCATTTCGTTTTGTTGTGTTGTGTGTTTTAATCTACGCCTAAAAGAACCCAGAAAAACGTTGCAATACTTACTGAAGCCATGAATCCTGCCATGTGGTTCCCGGTAGAAAAGCGAAAATATTCTCCAGCGACAGGGTGAATTTGACTTTTCCGTCATTTCCAGCCAAATTTTCGGAAACGTAGAGATGCGACGTGACATTCGTGTGACTTATAACAACCAATGCTCTGTTCCCAGTCACATCTACTACGAAGAAACTTTTCGCTTTCTGAGTGGTGTTGAACACGCAGAGGATTTGTCTGCCTAGTTTGTAGGATACGTACAGTTCCAAGTCGCCCTAGAAAAAAAATATTAACATGAAATGCCGCCAAATACGGAACAGTGAACAAGATAGTAAATGCGGTAGAATAATTGAATTATAAACTTTTAATTTTTGAATATGTACTAAGACTGTAAAAGCCCTATGAAAGTATACTAAGTGACATATAAATCCGAACACCCAGTTTAAATGGTTTTATTTTAATAAAAGTTGGTGAATGTATTTATCTTACTGTAAATAACAAGTGAACAAATTTTCAGCCTTATCAGTTGGACATTCCGGTTTTTATACTGGTTTTTTTAATTCACTAACGCTCTAAAAATGAATATTTCAGCCGCAGTAAAGAATCAACGTTGGCGGATTTTGGTTCTTGACATCCTTTACGATCGGTTACGATGCCTAGAGTACGGATTTCGTCAACTTAGTGAGTTTGATAGGGGCCGTATAGTGGGACTTCGGGAAGCTGGACTTTCTTTTCGGGCAATTGCAGTTAGAGTGCAAAGAAGTGTAGACACTGTGGTTAGGTGTTGTCAGGCATGGCTTCGAGAAGGCCGTACGCAAAGAGCAAGGGGCACTGGACGCCGCCGTAGAACAACATACCGTGAAGATCGCCGCCTAAGATTATTGGCCTTAAGGGACTGTTTCTCCACTACCAGGTCCATTGCAAATGAATGGTTTGCAGAACCCGGAAGACCTATTGGCATGCGAAGTGTTTACCGACGAATGAGAAGTTTTGGCTTGTTTTCATACCGGCCACACTGGGTCCTCCCTTTAACTCGAGAACACCGACGTAATCGCCTTGAGTGGTGCAGACAACGGTCACTCTGGGATCAGGAATGGAACAGTATTGTCTTTAGTGACGAGTCTCGATTTTGTTTAGGCATGCACGATGGTCGTGCCAGGGTTAAAAGGCGACGTGGTGAAAGGAGGAATCCACAGTTTTTTGTTGAAAGACATGTTCATCACACTGTTGGAGTTATGGTTTGGGGTGCTATAGCTTATGGTTCCAGGTCACCTTTAATCTTCATCAGAGGTAACATGAACGCGCAGCGTTATATCCACGAAGTTCTAGAACCCCATCTTTTACCCTATCTTGACACCCTGGCAGATCCAACTTTCCAACAAAATAATGCCCGACCACGTGTTGCAAGAGTCACAATAGACTTCTTTCAACATAATGATGTCACATTGTTACCATGGCCACCAAGATCTCCCGACTTATCCCCAATTGAGCACGTGTGGGATATGATAGGTAGGAGATTGCTCAATTTGCAACGTCCTCCTCAGACTCTAGAAGCACTTCGAGAGGAGTTGGTGGTTGCCTGCAATGAGATACCATAGGAGGACATTGACCACCTGATCAGAAACATGCCTAGGCGCGTTGGAGAATGCGTAGCACATCAGGGTGCATCCACACATTATTAAAGGTCAAAGCGCTTTAAAGCAGTGCAATCATTTTGAAATTTTTATCATTTACTTATTATGCTTCAATAAGTACTTATACAAAATTTTATTAAAATAAAACCACTTAAACTGGGTGTTCGGATTTATATGTCACTTAGTATATTTTGTGATATACTGTGTAATATGGATATTTTGTACATTGTAGCATTAATGCTAAATAAATCTGAAACAAACAAACAATTTTTAAAAAAATGTTTTCATAGTGATCCTCAAACTTTTAGTCTACTATCAAAATATAAGAAACCTAAATATTTAATTGATTCAACATTTTCAATTATTTCACCATTCATCCTAACGGAGATAGTATTTCCATTTAGGTATTTCCCGATTAGCATACATTTCGTTTTAGAAGCATTCAATTTTAGTTTATTTACATTTGACCAATTTATGGTTTTCGCCAAGACAGAATTTAGCCTTTTTAAGCAATATCGAATTGAAGACGCAATTGGATATAGGTGTCAAGTAACATTTTTTAAAAATTTAGGAGTGATTATTTAATAATAATAATAATAATAATAATAATAATAATCGTCTTTATTGACCAAAACATGGTACATTACATGGGGCGAGATTAAGCACCTGCTATTCCACCATCTAACCCCGTTAGATTATGCGATTACTTTGTTGCAAAAACAAGATAATAAACTAATCAAACTAAATATTAAAAATGTCAATAAAGTAAAAGGTCCCAATAAAAAACGTGTAAAGTCAATTTTCTCCATTAAATGAATTTGTTACAAAAAATTCTCAAAAAATAGTGTGTGGATGGAATTGAAATATATTATAGAGGTATATGGTATGTTTAAGGGACATCTATTATATGAACTGGAGATATATAGAGGTCAGACACTGAAGTTTTATGACAAAAAAAAATTATAAGATGTTTTGGAGCATTTACATACAACTGATGCACTGTTTTCGTAAAATTTGTCCAGAAATTGATTTGGATTTCCGTAATTATTTGCTAAAAACCTAACAAATTGTCGAATCGATCGTAATGCTACAATTTTTAAATATGGTATATGAAGAAACGATGACTAACTGGTTGTTAATCATACTTATTGTTCTGATAATAGAGAATTCTTAGTTGCGTGTAAAAAAAATATTTTCGATAAAATTCTATTCATGTTTACTCGACTTTACGGGAAATACATAAGACATAATGCTTTTGTTTGTATTATCGGCTTCTTTTATAGAGAAATGACTCATAACGGATAAAACGCTATCAAATGCGTCAACTTGATATCTACAACACGCTGTCTTGGGGATAATTGTAAGTATTTTTTACACAGCGATAGTCCAGTATATACATACGAGGGATGTCTTTTAAGCTTTGCATACGGAAATAAAACAACACGGCAGGTAGTTTTAAATGACTTTATTGTTTTTCGAAGTATTCTCCACGAAGATTAATACACATCTGCGTGCGCTCGAACCAATTTTCGAAGCACTTATTCCACTCGTTTGCTGGCAGATCCAAAACGGCTTTTTGAATGCGTCAAATGCTTCTTCTGGTGACTGGAACCTTTGACCACGCAGTCTGTTTTCAATTTTCGTTAGGACTTAGATCGTGACTATATGGAGGATGGTCCAATAATTCCACGTTTTCTTCCGTTAAATACTGCCTTGTTTTTTTTGGCTGTGTGCGAGCTTGCATTGTCTTAGTGGAGGATGATTCTTCTTTCGGGGTTGATTTTTCGAAGCTCGGTGATGACTTTTGGCAAACAAATGGTGGAATACCAATCCGCAGTAACAGTTCTTTGCTCATTAAGAGGAATTACACTGGTCAACAAAAGTTTAACTTTGTCGTGCCACACGGACTTTTTTGATATTTTTTACTTTAATTGGTGATTGTAAGAAAAAATAAACAGTTAAAAAAAATTTGCTAGACAAGGATTTTACTCTATTGAGTAATTTAAAATATTAAGAAAAAACACAGATCTCGTAAATCAAAAGTTATTTTTTTTATAAATGACTTAATAATCTAAGATTTTCTTGAATATTTAGCTTCTGGTTGGTCCCTTTTAATTGTCCAGCAGTAATCTGCTAAAATATTTGGGCTCCATTTGCCCTGGTACCGCTTTTCCATATTATGTCCTGATGGAACCTCTCACCGTGCTCGTCGCTGACAGCCCCTAAATTGTCAGGAAAAAAATCCAGGTGCGAGTCTAAAAAATGGATCTTAAGTGACATGTTGCAACCCAATGCTTGATATGACAATAATAGCTCGCTAACCAACTCTCTGTAGCTGTCACTCTTGTGGTTACACAAAAAATTTGAAACATTTTTAAAAGCCTTCCATGCAGATGTTTCTGAATCGCTTAATTTTTCTTCAAATCTTGAATATTTTATTAACTCCCTGATGTGAGGGCCAACAAAAATACCCTCTTTTATCTTTGCATCACTTATTTTAGGGAATTTTTCTTTTAGATACAAAAATCCACTCCCATTGCGATCCATTGCCTTCACAAATTTTTTTATTAATCCTAATTTGATATGCAATGGTGGTAGAAGCACATTATTTGGCTGTACAAGGGGTAAATACTTTACGTTTTTTTGCCCAGGAACTAACGATGCACGCGTAGGCCATGTTTTTTTTATATAGTGATTAGTTCTGTCTCGGCTATCCCATCCACATAAAAAGCAGCAAAACTTTGTATAACCCAGCTGAAGTCCAAGTAATAGTGCAACAACTTTAAGATCACCGCAGATTTTGAAGGAATATGTACTGTAATTTATTTTTTCAAGTAAAAGTTTCATATTTTCATAGGTTTCTTTCATATTTGCAGCATGGGCCAGAGGTACAGACGGAAGCTTATTTCCATTATGCAATAACACTGCTTTTAGACTTGCTTTCAAAGAATCAATGAATAAACGCCACTGAGAGAGATCAAAATCTATGTCCAACATTTTCATAATCTCATTTATGTTATTGCAAAACACCAAATCTCCATCCTGAGAAAAATACGTTCTGAAGTGTTGATCACGGTTTCGAAAATAGCTAACTTTTGTATTATGATGTAGCAAATTCCATTCTTTTAGACGTGATCCTGATAGTTCTGACTGCTTTTTTGACAAATTTAAATCCCGAACCAAATCATTTAGGTCTCCTTGAGTTATCAAATGTGGCTCGTTTACAATTCCTTTTAACTCAAAGTCATCGTACTCGTCAACACATTCACCTGAAGTGGACGGTTGTGAATTGTTCTCAACAGACGTAGTTGCAACTGGTATTAGTTCTGGCAATTTTTCACAATGAGAGACTGGTCTTATAGCCGAAGATAAGTTAGGGTAAATAACTGTTTTTTTTTTCTTGTAATTTATACTTTTTTATGTCTGTGAGACAAAAATAGCAATCTGAATATCTGAAACGTGATCTCGCTGTTCAGTCCATATCATGGGTACAGCAAACGGCATAGGTCGTGCACCTTTCTTCCAGTCAGTTAAATTTTTCACACACGTTATGCAACAGACATCAGGGGCCCAGGATTTGTCTTGATGGGCGACAGAAAAACCAAAACATTGGTGATAACACTGCAACACAAGATTCGTAAAATTTCGTTGTTGTTTTTTGAATGTTAGTTCTCCGCAGACATAACAAAAAGAGTTAGGATCATTATTACACTTCCTCGACATATTCACAGGGTTAATAAATCACAAAAAAGTGTTCAAATTCAACAACAAATATTTTTATAAGGATTTACTTGTAAGCGTTTCTGTTAATTTACTGCCGTAGTACTAGTTATGAGTATTACCCTGTCACAACAAATATGAGGCTAATAGACATATGACAGCTGTCATGTAATAATGAGGGTAGACTGATAAAACAAAATTAGCTGTCAAAGTTCGTGTGGCAAAACCAGTGTTGTCCAGTGTTATTGCAATATGACCCGCTTTTGACACAAATGTCGCGACCATCTTTTTCGAACCACTTCGAGAACGGACGACTTTTGTTGGCTTTTCTTCACCTTGGAACACCCAAACAGCCGACTGTCGTTTATTTTCTGCTTCATAACAGTAAATCTACGATTCATCACCACTAACAATCTACTAAACAATCATCCACCAATAATAATAATTTCTCTCCAATTATATTGAAACAATCAGTTAGAATATTCTTTGAGAGGTTCTCACTTGATAGTACACAGAAAAAGGTTATTTTTTTACTTAATTCACAGTTGTCTTCATTTCACATAATTTAAGTGCCTAATGCGAGTAAAATTACAGAAAACGGATTGAAGAAAAATATGTAACCGAATCACTATACAAAATTGGCACTGTAGCATTAATGCTAAATAAATCCTCAACAACAAAAACAACAATAACAAAACAATAGAACAAGGTGTCCCGTATCGAATTTACACGCTCTATTTTTTTTTGTTTAAATACAAAAATCAAAGATTTGAAAAAAAATTTCATGAAAGATCTTTTTTGTAAACAAAGTGTAATAGGACAGTGTTAACAAATTAAGTTGTATTTTTCAAATGCAACACGCTGCAAATTTTAGCAAAAGTGGCCTTTCCTGATTCCATGGCTTGCAAAAACGGCTATAAAAGTTTTTAGACGATGTTTGTATTTTTTCATTCTATCATTTCCGATGGTCTATTAAACAAATTGACTCATTACTATCACGTAATCGATACGGAACTAACCTAATCGACAGTGAAAGTAAAACACATTTTCCACATATCATCAGCAATCGATATTTTCACTTATAATTCGTTATTGAAATAATTTCGTTAGTGAAATGAGCAGTAAATCTACTTTTATCTTTCCATAAAAGCTGAACAACAAATACTCCAAAGATAAAATCGCATATAAATCAAAATCCTTTGTTTTGTACTGGCACGAAAACATTTGAAATTTTCCGACGTTCCCGATAACCTTGAATTTATTTTTGGTAACACAACATCACATTTCAAAAAGAAAACTCGACCAGACAATACATAGGTCCTTGAAGACCGGTTAAATTTTTTAAAAGTACATCCTTACATCATTCTTCAAGAAGATGTCACATACAATTTACATTCGCACTCTAAAGTAAGAATAACAGTCCTCGTTTTGTCTTTAAAGAAAGTTGTTTATTCTTGAACGAAACCTTCCAAGGTGCAACAGTATAAGAGGTGGCAACGTTGACACCTAAAGACGGTGGTCGATACGTATAGAATTTCCTGTTTTAATCCCCCCCCCTAAATATACTAAGTGACATATAAAATGCGACATCCGGAATTATGTATTGAGATTTTATTTTACCAGCGTATACTTCCATGGTAGCGAATATGTTTACACGTTTTTATAAAAATTCAATAAATAATTCTGAGTGTGGCATTTTATGTCACTTAGTATACAGGGTGTTTCAGTTTATTGTTGCATAACTTTAAGATTCGATAGAACTTTTAAAATTAATGAATAAAGTCTATACAAACATGGGTCGAAAAATGCGTGGCTTCCGAAATACAGGGTGTTTAAATTTACTTTCTAAAATAGTTTTTTTCAAATGTTTCGAACAATATTTGATGTATAACAGTGAAAATTGGTATACAAGGGTTTTTTGGTACGACAAAACGAACCATGGGCATAGTTTTACTGTAGCCGCTAGAGGGCGCTCTCTACTGTACCTGTAGTGTATTAAAATGACCGAAAAATTTTTCTTAGTGCAATTTTTTGCTTTTTGAATAAAAAAACTGATTCTTCGCACTTTTCAACATAAAAAAGCTCTCCTGTGAGTTTTCGTTATAGTTAGCCATTTTTGAGATATTTCGATGTTTAAGGTTCAGTGCATTTTTAATAATTATTTATGGGAAAATATTTGTTTTACATTTTCGATTTGGGCATTACAAGTAATTAAAATGATCGTTTAGATTGTGTTTTTAAACACAGCAATAATTCCTAACTCCAAATAAACACAAAAAGCAGAATATTAATTTATTTAATTTTCCAATATTATTTTAAACAAATTAAATTAATTATTTACAACTAAAATGCTATTGGATAGTTAGGACAAACATCCAAAATCTAGAGTAGTTGCTCGAAATGTAAACCCAATTGTTCAATACACAATTCACATCTACGAATGATCGAACGTGGTATAGCATTATTCAAATAAGGCCTTATTTCATCACATGTATTCTTGATTATGTCTATTACCATATCTCTTGTGGTTACGGGAATCTGGTAGACTTTTTCTTTTAGAAATCCCCACACAAAGAAATCTAATGGATTTAGGTCAGGGGATCGTGGAGGCCAGGCGACTGGTCCTCCACGGCCGATCCATCTTTCTGGATAATTTTCGTCCAGCCAGTTTCTAACTATTTTCGTATAATGAACTGGACAACCATCAAGCTGGAACCAGGCCAATCTTCTTAAATCTAACATAACATCATCCCACATATTTGCATGTTCAGCCTTTAAAAATTCCAAGAAGGTCGCAGCATTTAACCTTGCAGGCAAAGGTAGGGTCCAAATAGTCGATTACGGTAGATACCAATCCACACGTTCACACTAAAGTCATGCTGAAAATTTCTTTCCCGAACTGCATGCGGATTTTCATGCGACCAAATATGTTGATTATGAAAATTTACCACTCCACGTCTAGTGAAGCATGACTCATCGGTCCATAAAACGTTACTTAAAAACTCCCTATTATTATCCACTGACAAAATGTGATTCTTCGTTCTCCGTCCCCGGGCTGTAGTCCTTGCACAGGGTGCAAATGGTAAGGACGTCTATGGTCATTTCTAAGAACACGGTGAACATGGCATGCTGAAATCCCCAAGGCACCAGAAACTCTCCTAACACTTGTGGTCGGATCTCTATCAAACTCACGCAGAATCATACGGGTAAATAATAATAATAATAATAATAATAATAATATACGCCTTTATTACAAAAAAATATGTACATGGTACATACTGAAAGTGGGACTCAACTGGCCAAGTTTAGCAATGCTACTCTTACACTTAACCAGCTGAATCAATAAATACAGTGATGTTAATTAAATTCAAAACATATTATATACATATATATATACATACATGTACATACATATACATACACATACATACATACACACATATATACACATATACACACACACATACACATACCTATATATACATACATATCATGCGCCTAATAATAATATTAGCTTCTCAACGTAATAAATATAAAGTCTGATTGGATGATGAATGTGGAAAGGATAGTATCAGTCAAGCAGCCTGATCCTTACATGCTTACGAAAACTTGCTAAGCTCATACATTTAAAGGAATATTCCAACGAATTATATAGAACTGCCGAATTATAAGAAAAACTGCGGGTGAATAAGACTGTAGAGTGAGGCGGAATTCTGATACTCAACCTATCTCTAAGCAACCGATCATGAACAACAAAGTTAAATAGAATTTTTTCTCTCAAGTAGGCAGGCTTTGAAGTGGTTATTACTTTGTGAATAAATACTAGATGGTGATATTCGACCAATTTATCAAATTTGAGACATTTCAGCGTACTGTATTTCTGTGATACATGGTCAAATTTTCTCAATCCACATATAAAACGGACACAATTATTCTGTATAATTTGAATTCTATTTTTCGTTATTTTGTCAAGGCATGGGAAATAAAGGATGTTACAGTAGTTCAAACAAGACATCACTAGCGTTTCACAGAGTTTTTTCCTGAGCTTATAGTTCAGTAAGTACCTACAAGAGTACAAAGTGCGTAGGCGGAGGTAGGTTTTTTGAGCAAGACAGTTGATATGATTATAAAACCTTAACTTCTCATCGACCTCGACACCTAAAATCTTGGCAGTAGTACCAACCTGAAGAAGATTTCTGTCAATAAAGATATTAAGGTTACCTTTTACGTAGTTTCTTTTATTATCAGAACAGAAAACTATGATTTTTGACTTCTCAGGATTAACTAACAAATTATGATCGGCTGAATATTTACAAACCATGTCAATATCATGTTGTAGCTCTATATTGGCTGTTGGTAATTCACTAGCTTTAAAATAATGTACTATTTGGGTATCGTCTGCAAAAGATTGCATTTCAGAATTTTCCATTACTGCATATAGATCGAAGGTGTAGATGAGGAATAAGAGAGGACCTAGGATAGAACCCTGAGGCACTCCAGATGGTATGACACTTGGGACAGAGCTCTGTCTAGATAGAGAAACTTCCTGAACACGGTCGGTTAAATACGCACAGAAAAATTTAATTGAGGTATTATCAAAGCCAATATATTTCAATTTAGCTAGAAGAAGGATATGATTGATTCTATCAAATGCCTTAGAGTAATCAACCGATATCAAAGCTACTGTGATCTTTTTATCAAGCGCACGTAGCACATTGTCGCATAGATTTAATAAGGCAGCTGTTGTACTATAGTGTTTTCTGAAACCAGACTGATTAGTGGATAAGATTTTGCATTCTTCAATGTAAGCAGTTATTTGAATCTGAACGATCTTTTCTAAGATTTTTGATAACATCGGCAATAAACTTATTGGTCGTAAATCTGAAAGCTGGGTTGGTTTGTTAATTTTAGGGATAGGAATAACTAAGGCATGTTTCCACATAGTGGGAAAGTAGCCTTTCTCAATACATGAATTGATTAGATGTACAATATGAGCAAACGTTATAGGCAAACTGACTTTAATCATGGTTAAAGATAAGGTATCGATGCCCTTAGCATCCGACTTTAAGCTTTTTATTGCCTGAAATACTTCAAACGGTTCGGCAATTCTTAGAGAAAAGTTATTGTTTGGGTGAAACTTATTTCGATTATAAAATTGAATTACATCTTCGGGAATATTATTAGCACAGTATCTGCGCTGACGAACATTTATGTTTTGATCCCTTTGGAGATTTCCAAAACCATTTTCAATTATTTGGCGATGCACTCTTACAAATACTGAACGAGTTGGATGTCGCCTGTTTGGAAATCTTCGTGCGTATTCTCTGGCTGCTTCTGCTGCGTTTCCATTTACAAAGCCATACACAAAATGAATATCCGCTAACTCTTGATTGGAGAATAAAAATGGCATTTTTATAAAACTTACAAAAAAACAGGTAAAAGAAACTAAATTTCGTGCATTCACAATTGCAAAAAAACGTTTCAGGTTTCAACAGACAACAAAACTAACTGTCAACTAATTGACGTTTAACCTTATTCTGCTTTCAATTTCAAAAATATTTGCAGGCACAGCCTACTTCTGAAAATTATCGAGATACTGACTTTTTAACGTTATTTTATCATAAATAATTAAAAATGCATCGAACCTTAAAAATCGAAATATCTCAAAAACGGCTAACTATAACGAAAATTTACAAGAGAGCTTTTTTATGTTCAAAAGTGCGAAGAATCAGTTTTTTTATTCAAAAAGCAAAAAATTGCACTAAGAAACATTTTTCGGTCATTTTAATACACTACAGGTACAGTAGAGAGCGCCCTCTAGCGGCTACAGTAAAACTATGCCCATGGTTCGTTTTGTCGTACCATGAAACCCTTGTATACCAATTTTCACTGTTATACATCAAATATTGTTCGAAATATTTAAAAAAAACTATTTTAGAAAGTAAATTTAAACACAACAATAAACTGAAACACCCTGTTTAATGGTTGATTTTTAACACCCTGCCGCAAATTCTACTTCAAAAATAATTTTTTTTTGTATGGCTTTGTCTAAAGACATAAAACTAGTGGACTTTATGTGAGTAATACTATTTGAACATTTTAGAATAAAGCACTTACCTTCGAATTATTTTTGGTGGTAAACAAGTAGTCTCCTTTCAAAAAGAAATCCTTAACGTTCGTCGAATATATCTGAGACGCTCTATTTTTGAACAGCGTTTTCGAATAGATTATCGAACTCATGTTGTTCGGTTCGGATCGTTGTAAGATCAGCTGCAAATTCTCGTCGCTGTCCTTGAACCAGTAGAAGGATTTTACGAATTCGTGTGCCAGACGGAAGGTTTTTCCAAAGTCCTCCGTCACCCAAAACTAGAACAAAAAAATGCAGCTAGAATCTTTTACTCGTATATAAAAAAAAAAACAGGATCCAAATGTCATACAAATTTTTAAAACACCTATTGCATTTTTAAATAAAATAGTAATTTTAGTCAGAAAAAAACTGATTTGAATATCTGAGGCTAGATACTTTGAAAATACGCTGGAAATAATGAGTTTTAATTCTGAAAATTGTAAGAAATATGTTATATCGTTACATGAACAATATTCATGTTTATCAGTATCGGTAGAGTAGAAATTTTACAACATCCTGTATCTGTGGAATTAGAAACCGTGTATAATACAAACCTTATGAGATGTGTCGTTTTTATCCAATAAGACGAACGTCGACGGCTGATATTCGTGGAAGGAAACCTCTGAAGGGGTGAAACTTAACTGGATCCTTCTGAAGCTCTGGCCATAATCGGTGGTGACGAACAGAGAATTGTTGGTTATGTCCGTGAATACAAACTGGAATAAACGAAAACAGTTATCAATACGCAACACAGTGTATTCAATATGACCGAAAAGTATGGTAACTAAAAAAATAGCATTATAATTTGCAAATTCAAATTGTTTACTCATTCTGCGATCTCAATGGGATATACCACAAGTAATACTTAAATTAGGAAAAGAAAAAAGCGAAAAAAAAAACAGGAACTAAATTAATAATAAATACATAGTACATAGACAAAAAGTATACGCCTCTGATTTTTGTGTACCTAATCTTTATTATGTTTGGATTAAGCAAAGAGAAACACAACTTTTTTGTCTCTTGAATTTTTTTCGTATTTTCCCTAGTTTTCGAGAAAAAGAGTCCACTTAATTGCATATCCTGGACTACACAAGGACTATGGGGAAAATTTCGTTTGAGAATTATTATCTTTTTTATATTTTTTTATTACTAACAACAACAAAATAAACACTAAATTAAATTATACATTGACATCCTTTACGATCGGTTACGATGCCTAGAGTACGGAGACCTGTACGATGTCGTCAACTTAGTGAGTTTGATAGGGGCCGTATAGTGGGACTTCGGGAAGCTGGACTTTCTTTTCGGGCAATTGCAGTTAGAGTGCAAAGAAGTGTAGTCACTGTGGTTAGGTGTTGTCAGGCATGGCTTCGAGAAGGCCGTACGCAAAGAGCAAGGAGCACTGGACGCCGCCGTAGAACAACATACCGTGAAGATCGCCGCCTAAGATTATTGGCCTTAAGGGACCGTTTCTCCACTACCAGGTCCATTGCAAATGAATGGTTTGCAGAACACGGAAGACCTATTGGCATGCGAAGTGTTTACCGACGAATGAGAAGTTTTGGCTTGTTTTCATACCGGCCACACTGGGTCCTCCCTTTAACTCGAGAACACCAACGTAATCGCCTTGAGTGGTGCAGACAACGGTCACTCTGGGATCAGGAATTGAACAGTATTGTCTTTAGTGACGAGTCTCGATTTTGTTTAGGCATGCACGATGGTCGTGCCAGGGTTAGAAGGCGACGTGGTGAAAGGAGGAATCCACAGTTTTTTGTTGAAAGGCATGCTCATCACACTGTTGGAGTTATGGTTTGGGGTGCTATAGCTTATGGTTCCAGGTCACCTTTAGTCTCCATCAGAGGTAACATGAACGCGCAGCGTTATATCCACGAAGTTCTAGAACCCCATCTTTTACCTTATCTTGACACCCTAGCAGATCCAACTTTCTAACAAGATAATGCCCGACCACATGTTGCAAGAGTCACAATAGACTTCTTTCAACATAATGATGTCACATTGTTACCATGACCACCAAGATCTCCCGACTTATCACCAATTGAGCACGTGTGGGATATGATGGGTAGGAGATTGCTCAATTTGCAACGTCCTCCTCAGACTCTAGAAGCACTTCGAGAGGAGTTGGTGGTAGCCTGGAATGAGATACCACAGGAGGACATTGACCACCTGATCAGAAGAATGCCTAGGCGCGTTGGAGAATGCGTAGCACATCAGGGTCCATCCACACATTATTAAAGGTCTTTAAAGCAGTGCAATCATTTTGAAATTTTTATCATTTACTTATTATGCTTCATTAAGTACTTATACAAAATTTTATTAAAATAAAACCATTTAATCTGGGTGTTCGGATTTATATGTCACTTAGTATATAACAATTTTGATAAAAAGTGACTTTAGTGATTATTTTTTGTCCAATATTATATTATTATATATTTACGAAAAAACCGTTTTTTTTTAAATCTAACACCCTGTACCTTGAGAACGAAGAAACTGCATATCATGTTTATGTGAACTTTTTGTCTTAAAATTATTCAAAGAATCGTCTGTTAAATTTATGGTACATACTTAATTAACACCCTGTATATTATACGCCAAAAATATTGATTAAAGATGTAGAGAAAGAGCTGAGAAAAGTTTAGAATATCGATATTTATTTTAAACTGTAAAATCTACTGGAATCTCCAATTTACTACGTAACATGACCGATTGTCAAGTTGTTGTAAACACAGACTATTGATATACGTTATCAACAACATGATGGTCTAATAAAGTTTATCGACACTGTCTTTGGAGTTTGATCATACACAGGAAGTTAAAAAAATTGGAACCTTGCAAATATACAATAAAGTACATAAGATAATGAATTAACATAAACAAAAAATATCAACCGATATATCCTTTTTTTCAATTTTCTCAGGTGTTTATGTTTGTTTTGAATTTGGTTATATCATCTACAAGGTGAGTGTATGGTACTTGTTTCTGATTGGCCAATTTACGATGCAGCGTTACGAAATCATTTTCTAATTGGTCATTGTTGATCCGAATCACAGGTTTTGATCTTCGGATCAAGTGGAAAAATATGTTTTTGTAGCTAAACCAGGCGATTTATAATTTATTTATTTAATATTATGAGTGACCCTTTTTACATAACATATACAGTAATTGACAAAAGTATATAGACAAATTAATATTTGGCTGTATTTCTTTTTTAACTTGTTTTATTAATACACCAAACTGTATATATATATAATTCGTTATAGCATAATACTCACTTATACATAAATAAATTCATTAGACTCCCTTCAATAAAAAAATAATTGAAAATAACTGGAGCTGTGAAGGACAAAAATATATAGACAAAGCAAAACAATTATAGAAAAAAGAAGCAAAGATCATTGAATTATAGAAAACCAACGGTGTTAATATTTTGTAGCATAACCATTATTATCAATCACCGCCTGGCATCGTCACGGCATGGATTGTAGAAGTTTCTTCGTATAAGATTTATCAATCTGTCTACACTTTTGCTCTAAAGCGGCAAAAAGTTCATCCTTGTTCGAATAATTTTTACCTTGCATTTGCTTATCTAAGTATTCCCATAGATTTTCAATGGGGTTTATATCGGGAGACTGTGAAGGCCATTTGAGAACTGGTATTTTTTCATCCAGAAAGAATTTCTTTGCAAGAATTGAAGTGTGCTTCGGGTCATTATCTTGCTGGAAGATTGATCTTAAGGGCATATTGTCTTCCATATAGGGTAACATGACATGCTTTAGTATGTCTGTGTATACAAACTTATCCATAATGCCATCTATTCTATGTAAAGGTCCCGAAAAGCACCCCCAAACCATAACAGACCCGCCTCCAAGTTTGACAGTGTGCAAAGTGTACTTGGGGTTCAATCTTTGTCCATTAGGACGTCTAACGTAATGAACACCCTCTGATCCAAACATATTGAACTTGGATTCGTCACTGAAACATACCCTCTTCCAGTCACAGATGTTCCAATCAAGATGCAACCGTGCAAATTGTAATCGGTCCTTACGGTTTTACCTCGGGCGACGTGCAAATAACTTCAAATCATTTAATCTTCTACTTATAGTTTTCGTAGAAACACTGACAATTCCTTTTGTCTCGATTTCGGCTTTTATTTGTCTTGAGGTTTTAAACGGATCTTTGGACGAAATTACTTTTATTAATCTAACTGATCTAGCACTTAATTTTCTGGGCCGACCACTTCTCTTAGAGGCTTCCAAGATACCTTTTTGTTTATATTTGTTCAATATTACTTTACGCTTCAGCTTCAAATTTTTGGCAATGTCAACTTGATGTTGTATAACTCAACGATCTTAGTTTTCACATCGAAAGACATTTCTGGAACACGCGGCATGATCTTAAAATCACTCAACTTATTCCACAATACTTGATGAACACACACTA
The DNA here is from genome assembly GCA_963669975.1 of Acanthoscelides obtectus. Classification (NCBI taxonomy): domain Eukaryota; kingdom Metazoa; phylum Arthropoda; class Insecta; order Coleoptera; family Chrysomelidae; genus Acanthoscelides; species Acanthoscelides obtectus. Next base: position 115,429,266 of record CAVLJG010000004.1, on the reverse strand, counting down.
ATCCTCTTCTGACACGAAAATGTACTAAACTAATGTTGAAAAGAATTTGTCTACATATTTTCGTCCCTCATAAAAAAATGCTTATATTCAGACTTATATTGTGTTTATTGCAGATAGTAGATAGGGTTTGTATGTTCTGCACGCCCTTGAGCGCCGACCTTCGGTGCCAAACGACCTCGAGATCTGACCTTCGGTGCCAACCTTCTCAAGGTCGTTCACTCCTACAAGGTCGCACCCACTCAAGGTCGAGACTGCTCGAGGTCATATATGTTCAAGGTCACACTTCAAGGTCACCCGGAAACTCAATGTCACGCTTCAAGGTCACTCAAAACTCAAGGTCACTCGAAAATTCAAGGTCACATTTCAAGGTCACTCAAAAACTCAAGGTCGCTCGAAAATTCAAGGTCGCACTTCAAGGTCGTTAGAAAACTCAAGGTCACGTTTCAAGGTCGCACTTCAAGGTCACGTTTCAAGGCACCGAATGTCAGCTCTCAAGGGCGTCCCAGAACATACAAACCCTATCTACTGCAGATAATGTAAAAACAGGGAATTTAGTTTTTCTAGTAATAACGCATTTGTTTATGGAGCAATGAAGTATGAATTCGTTTTCTAAAGGTATTTAGGTGAATATTCATATTTGTCTATATACGTTTGTCCATTACCGTATATTTTTTCGCTGGTTTGAAAGATATTTAGACCCTTTCTTGAATTGAATAAGTCATTGTTTAATATTCATCACGACTAGGTAGGTAACTTGACAATTTGAAATGAAAGACACCGTTTTTCTATGACATACGATGACACTGACTGTTCTTGCTGGTATCAAAAGTTACTAAAAACCTAAAAAAACTGGGGTTTCTATTTAAAAATATAAAGTGTAACGCAATATCTTATTTTTGGATCGCCCTATAGATGAAAAGGCGTCCCTCTAGAAATCAAAATTGACGTGTCCGAGAGTTTTCCCAAAATATACCAGGATGGTCACAAATAGGGGATCGACCTTTTCGTTGGTCCACCCTGTATAACACATTAGCAACGATCTACTTACGTGCGTATTATACTTTGGATGATTGTAGAACTTCTCCAGCACGCTGTAGCTACCGTTGAACTTGAAACTGTCCGTCTTGTTGACGTAAGTATCTCCATCGTCGTAAGATATATAAACGTTCGACGGCCCCATTTTGGTGAAGCCTGGAATCAACGGGGCGGGGTCGCGAGCCAGGCATATCACCACGTTGCTCTTCTCGCCTACCCAATGCACCATCAGTTGTTTGTGGGTGTCGTTCAGATGGTTGATCTGTAACAAGAGAAAACTGGGTTGAGAAGGTGGACGGACTCTGTACTGGTTTGCAGAAATAAAAACGGACTGTCGCCGCGGCCAAATTGGTCGAATAAGGCTACAAACTGCTACCCCATGCACCGTATTCTCCAGATTTGGCCCCGTGCGATTTCTTTTTGCTTCCAAACTTGAAAAAGTCACTCGCCGAGTCTAATGAGGAGGTTATCGCCTCCACGGAGGTCTACTTTGCAGACCTCCATATCGAGAAATAAAAGCGACTTTTTCAAAATTTTCGTTTTTCTTTCGAAGACTTGGACCACCCTCGTAGATGTTTAGAAGATATGCGTGCGACATAGGGTAAGAAAAAGCTACAGAATGATAAAATTATATAGCAGTGGACAGTTAAAGATGGAATAAAATATACCAAAACAAAACCCTACAACTTGATATACATTTCCGTAGTAAACCAACCCTTCCAAAATTAACGATTATTTTATGCCTGTTTATAGCTACAAACCTGTCAATTCACTAGTGTACGAGAACTATTTCAGAAATAAATTAAACTCTGAATATATACTGAGTGACATATAAATCCGAACACCCAGTTTAAATGGTTTTATTTTAATAAAATTTTTTATAAGTACTTAATGAAGCATAATAAGTAAATGATAAAAATTTCAAAATGATTGTACTGCTTTAAAGTCCTTTGACCTTTAATAATGTGTGGATGCACCCTGATGTGCTACGCATTCTCCAACGCGCCTAGGCATGCTTCTGATCAGGTGGTCAATGTCCTCCTGTGGTATCTCATTCCAGGCAACCACCAACCCCTCTCGAAGTGCTTCTAGAGTCTGAGGAGGACGTTGCAAATTGAGCAATCTCCTACCCATCATATCCCACACGTGCTCAATTGGGGATAAGTCGGGAGATCTTGGTGGCCGTGGTAACAATGTGACATCATTATGTTGAAAGAAGTCTATTGTGACTCTTGCAACATGTGGTCGGGCATTATCTTGTTGGAAAGTTGGATCTGCCAGGGTGTCAAGATAGGGTAAAAGATGGGGTTCTAGAACTTCGTGGATATAACGCTGCGCGTTCATGTTACCTCTGATGAAGATTAAAGGTGACCTGGAATCATAAGCTATAGCACCCCAAACCATAACTCCAACAGTGTGATGAACATGTCTTTCAACATAAAAATAGGGAATTCCTCCTTTCACCGCGTCGCCTTCTAACCCTGGCACGACCATCGTGCATGCCTGAACAAAATCGAGACTCGTCACTAAAGTCAATACTGTTCCATTCCTGATCCCAGAGTGACCGTTGTCTGCACCACTCAAGGCGATTACGTCGGTGTTCTCGAGTTAAAGGGAGGACCCAGTGTGGCCGGTTTGAAAACAAGCCAAACCTTCTCATTCGTCGGTAAACACTTCGCATGCCAATAGGTCTTCCGTGTTCTGCAAACCATTCATTTGCAATGGACCTGGTAGTGGAGAAACGGTCCCTTAAGGCCAATAATCTTAGGCGGCGATCTTCACGGTCTGTTGTTCTACGGCGGCGTCCAGTGTCCCTTGCTCTTTGAGTACGGCCTTCTCGAAGCCATGCCTGACAACACCTAACCACAGTGTCTACACTTCTTTGCACTCTAACTGCAATTGCCCGAAAAGAAAGTCCAGCTTACCGAAGTCCCACTATACGGCCCCTATCAAACTCACTAAGTTGACGAAATCGTACAGGTCTCCGTACTCTAGGCATCGTAACCGATCGTAAAGGATGTCAAGAACCAAAATCCGCCAACGTTGATGCTTTACTGCGACTGAAATATTCATTTTTAGAGCGTTAATGAATTAAAAAAAAAGCAGTATAAAAACCGGAATGTCCAACTGATAAGGCTGAAAATTTTTTCACTTGTTATTTACAGTAAGATAAATACATTCACCAACTTTTATTAAAATAAAACCATTTAAACTGGGTGTTCGGATTTATATGTCACTTAGTATAAATGAATTAAATATTCTTCAGATCACAATCTACTTATTAATCCACAAAAATCTAAAATATTATTTTGCGCACAAAGAAAAAGATACAATGTAACACAGCTCTTGATAATTCAAATACATAACCATATCTTGCAATGTTCTTATTCTGCAAAAATTCTTGGTGTTGTTTTTGATACAAAATTAAGTTTGAACACCTACGTACTCTTATAGCAAACAGGTATTTACTAAATTTTAAGATGCGTAAAAAACTATGTGAAGCATTGGTCATATCTACACTAAATTATTGTAATATCGTGTACCACAATTTCACTAAAAACGTTATTCAACTTCTTCAAAATAATAATTGTATACGTTTCATCTTTGGCTTACGTAAATTTGATCATGTATCAGCGAAATATCCCGTTCTAAACTGGTTAAAAATTAATGACATGGTCAAGTATCACTATTCAGTTTTTGTTCACAAGTTGCTACTCACGTCTAAACCTTATTATTTGAGGGAAAAAATTTAATTTAATAATGATGTTCACTGTAGAACTCTCAGTGAAAATAATATTAGAATACCCCAGCATACGTCTACAATTTTAAAACGCAGTTTTTCCTAAAATGTTACTATTATTTATAACGACCTTCCTAAAGTATATAAAGAATTTCCATTACCTGTCTTTCGACAAAAAGGTAAAACATTCAAACATATAATTTCCGTAATGATGCATTTCTTTTTTATTCCTTCTTTAATTCGGGTTAATAATTTTTGGTGTACTTGGGATTGGAAAGTATGCCTTCTTTTTTTAAATTTTACTTTCAATGTAATAAACCAATATACGTACATGTACATTTGAACATCTGCTAGCGACTATATGGTTAAGTGTAAGAGTATGATAAAATTTGCCATGTAAGTCTGACATTTGGCTATACTACAATGTAATTGTGGATAAATAAAGACGTCTATTATTATTATTTTATATTTGAACGTCTGCTATGGTTTAGCTGTGCTTATTTATGATCATTATTTTATTACCGTCATCAAAATTTTCATTTTGTTTTCAGGTGTCACCATACCTTTTTATTTCTTTATAAATCCAACAACAAATTCATGGCCAACATCACTGAATTTATACATTTATGTGTGCAAAATTCATATACTTCGAAGTTGAGTCATTTATTTTAACAGTGAGTAGATCTGATCAAAAGAAATGTTTTTTTCCTTTACCATTTTTCTGGTAAAATTAAAGTAACAAAGTTATAGCCCTTTGGAAGTTTGAGTACCGCCCTGTCTCAATAATAATATTATGTGCTCGTGTTTGGCAACAACGGATATAATCCGCCTTATCAGTTCATCGCATCGGAAACAAAAAAGCGAAAGAATTTGGAACGATATTTTTACAATTATGTTATTCAGTTGTATACAGTCAGTGTCAGTCGGTAACGCGTGAGTGAATAGTGGTGTCTGTTGCGTGGCTCAAACGAAATAAAAAATGGCACATGTTTATGCGGATCGGTTTCCCAATCAAGTGCAACCAACCCCTCGTGCCTTTGTTAATGTAGTACAACGGGCTCGTGAATCAGGTGACTTAAGACCTCACAGGGGACAAGACCTCACGATCAAATACAGGTCCGCACTGAAATACTTGTCGGGAGGATACTTTATAAAACAAGGTAAATTTTTTTTTATTTTTACACACATATTTTGGTTTATCTTCCTTCTACAATCATTATCTGAAAATTAATGACTCAACTTCAAAGTCATAGTCAAGTATATAGATTATGAAGAAACGTAGTTGGTGTATTCCAAACTCTGTTACTATGTTCAATTTCAGGTTTGGTCTGGTACACGAATCCAAAGACTATCTGATAATTTCAAGGCCTATCTTTTTGGAATCATTTGGGCAAAAATCCAATATGACGTGCATAATACAAAAAAATATGCTGGAGTACAAAAGACGACACGTCATGTTGAAATTCTAATTACGCCATCTTGTAGAAGAGAAAAAGTGGCAATGTTAATGTGCAATTTATTTTGAAATTAAAACGATTTCGGGAATATTCCATTTTTCAGTCTCGCCGGAAGTACCATGAATTTAGAAACTTTCTAAGCGGCGTTTTATTGATTACCTAAACACGCAATTTTGCCTCCATTCAATATTCTGACAGTTTCCGAGATCCCGATTGTGATGGAATTTGAAACAGTTCGGAATATTGCAGTAGCACGCACTAGCAATGTCGATCGAGTTTTCTTCGAAGAAAAAGTTACGACGGTCAATAATAATCGCAGTAATCACAAAACGGATGCAGTTGTTAAAAGCAGATTAAAGAACACATCACAGCGGTATGCAGGAAACCAAATATTATAATACGTCTTCTGTGCCGATGTGCGAGCTTACAAGTGTTGTATTTATAGGCCGTTACACCTGAAACTTACAAGCTAAATCGATCAACTCTTGATGGATATTTAATCTAAATTGGTAGAACTCAGAGGCTGAAGTATAGCTAGTCCTATTATAACACATATCCATACCCGCATTTGGCTAACGTTAGGATTTAATTTGTTAAAAATAAACCAGTCAACACATGGTCAATAAAAACGTATATTGTAGTATACTTTATCTGAAGTCACTTGAAATAGCATAAAAACCTTTGGTCGGCGCGTCCTTTGTAATTTCGTGACGTATCATAGGCGTGCGGTCATTTATTTAGAACGATAATAATAATGTTTTTATATCACAATAAATGGATTTTACTATCTTCTTATTTTTTTGATTTGGGATAAAACATACTTATATTGGGAGTTTAATTTATGTTGACTGAAAGTTAAGAAATGGAAAAATTACAGAATTCCAACGTTTGACATAGGCAAATATTTACATAGCAGGTAGGTATATAAAAAGGTATATAAAGACTTACATTATAGGTATTTATATATCATCCTCGCCTTCGGAGCTGCCGCTAGAGTCATCTTGTAGAGGAATTACAACGGGATTTACAGGAGGCAAAACACAATATTCATTTTCTTTTTCAATAATATGCCTAGAACACTGCTTCCATAGGTCTGTGGCAGCAATATGAGATACTGCATCTATTATTGTGGCCAATAGCGATTCACTTAATTGAGGGGTCTGATTATGTTTTCTTACTTTTTTTTTAAGCAGCCCAGACCAACTCAATCGGGTTAAAAATGCTGTAATAGGGAGGTAGACGTAATACTTCATGGCCATTTTGCTGAAGCAGATTGTCAACAACATACTCTTTTTCAAATTTTTGTCTTTTAATAAGATCCAATAATATGGCTTTGGTTGATTTTTGTGGTATTTCCATTCCCTTATCCTTCATAAAATCAATAATGTCTGTATTCGGAATTTTGTTTTTCTGTCGGAAATGGTATGGCGCATTGTCCATAATAATCACTGAATTTGGGGAAATGTTTGGTATTAACTGCTGCTATATCCACTTTTCAAATAAGTCGGAGGTCATGTCCTCGTGATAGTCGGCACATGATTCTTTGATATTTTTGGCAGATAACAGCAAGGCATTAGGTATACATCCATTTTCACTGCCAGCATGGAGAATAATGATTCGTTTTCCACGGTTGCATGGTGCATTTAAAATGCACTTGTTGCTGTCGTCAACCCAGCCGTACTGCACAACATCATGGGTATCATACCACGTTTCATCCAGGTAAATCAGATTTCTTTTCTGCTCTCTATAGATTTTAACTTTGTGCAAAAATTCTTGGTGCAATTCAACGATTCGAGACGACTCCATAATCACCATTCTTTTATCTAATTTTTTGTATTGAAAACCACACAGTTTTTTTACAATACAGTGCAGTGAGTCTAAGCATTTGTAATTATAAAAATCTTCAGGATAATCTTTTAATTTATCCCGTATCATTTCCAACGTGGGCACCAAATTTTCTTTATAAAATCCGTATATTATACGACGAATATCTTCCTGAAAACCCACGTCTATTCTTTTTAATTTTTGCCCTATGCGCTTTCTGTGGAAGGAATGGTTGACTACATCTCCCCTTTTTATAACCCGATAAATGGTAGACCGACTGATTTTTGTCAGGATACAAATTCTGTTTAAAATTTGATTTTGCTAGGAATCTGGATTTTCGTTTTTCAGACAATCATACATATTTAGGATTACTCTTTGGGTCTGTTCCTCTAAATCTTTATGAAAGAATTCTGCCTGCACAGGTTCATCAACCATCTCCTCGTGGCGTGGAGCATTTTCCCAAGGTCTCCAAAGAGCCATATTTAGGACACACAAGAACAATCAACACAACAATTAAATCAACAAGTAAACTGAGTATTCAAAAGTCAAAAACACACAAACTAATAAAATCTATGAAAAAACACGGACAGACTAAAGAAAACACGTTTATTCACCGCTACACGGCACTGGCTAAACTGTTTCAATTTTCAGTAGCCACCTGCACTTGTTCGGAGCTCTGAAATACACGCTTTCTCATTGGCTATGTCCACGCATAGGCGTGCTTTACTCCACGTGGACCGTTGAAACTGCCTTTGATCTTATACGGGGGATATTTGCTGCGAAATTTGGCGATTTTTGCAGCAACAGAGCGTGTTAAATATAGATATATAAAACGCACCCGGTATTTCACAGTGTTTCAAGTGACTTCAGATAATGTATACCTATAATTAATTTCGAATACATATTACGCGCCAAAGCTGTTAAATGTCATTAGCTGACATTGTACGTCATTTTGTTAAGGGTGGCAACGTCGAACCCTCAACTGTCACTTATGTTAACTTATACCATGTCATTCGTCACTTATTGTTGTTATAGTTTTATGAAGAGGAAAGTACAGAAAACTTATGAAAATCCATTGCCATCCGTTTATTTTCCTACGATTTATATTTTTCAAACATAATTCTAGTTTATGGATTCGTTCGGGGTTTTGCCAGCAACTTAATAATACGTATTTTACCAGAATTTATCCAACCATGGATGCGCCCAAAAAGGGATCTGAAAGCTCCTAGCGCCATCTATTAAACACTAGCAGAACACAAAAACGAGTTTAGATAGATCGATAAATATGATTTGTTGTCTGAAGAATAATCGTTCTCAATGACAAAGCTAACTAAACTATTCACGAGTGTTGATTCAGGTACTACAAAATTCAGATCTTGTTTTCGTCTAACATTGTAACTTATATTTAATGTTTCAAATCTAGATTTATTTTTAAAAATAAGAGTTGCTGTTTCTAAAATGAACAATGACGTGACAGTTATTATTTTAAGATTTACAAATAGAAACCTGCATATATTTAGCTCTAGGATTGCTTTATTTATACAGGGTGACTTCGAAGTTGAGTCATTTATTTTAACAGTGAGTAGATCTGATCAAAAGAAATGTTTTTTTCCTTTGCCATTTTTCTGGTAAAATTAAAGTAACAAAGTTATAGCCCTTTGGAAGTTTGAGTACCGCCCTGTCTCAATAATAATATTATGTGCTCGTGTTTGGTTCATCGCATCGGAAACAAAAAAGCGAAAGAATTTGGAACGATGTTTTTACAATTATTTTATTCATTTGTATACAGTCAGTGTCAGTGAATGGTAGTGTCTGTTGCGTGGCTCAAACGAAATAAAAAATGGCACATGTTTATGCTGATCGGTTTCCCAATCGAGTGCAACCAACCCCTCGTGCCTTTGTTAATGTAGTACAAAGTGCTCGTGAATCAGGTGACGGTATGCCGGTGCTCCAAGACCTCACGATCAAATACAGGTCCGCACTGAAATACTTGTCGGGAGGATACTTTATAAAACAAGGTAATTTTTTTTTTTATTTTTACACACATATTTTGGTTTATTTTCCTTCTACAATCATTATCTGAAAATTAATGACTCAACTTCAAAGTCACCCTGTATATTTACTAGATTTTGCAGAATAAGCAGCTTTTTAAACAATTTTGGGAACAGACAGACCAAAACGGAATGCTGCATCTGTGACATAGTTTTCTGTGATCTATATGTCATATCACATCCAAAAAACATATATTTTAGCATTTTTTTCGCGGAGCTAGAAGTAAAAATTACAAGACTCCTTATGATGAAACTTGCAATAATTTTAACCCTTAACCGGCGTGGCCGAAAATTGTAACACATATGGCGTTGCGGAGTCCCTGGGACTCCAAAATAAAAAATGGTGTTCTTTTTCAAGTTTTTGAAAGAAACAGTGGTTTTTAGTTAAATAATTAATCATAGATATGTATGGAAATAACTTTTATTTTTATAATCATTTAAGAAAAAAAACTGATGCAAACATAATCTAAAACTAAAAATGTTAACAAAAATAAATATTGCACTCTATTGATTCTCATTTTTAAAACAAAACAAAAAAATAACAACTTTTTATATTGAAACCATATTTTACAATGTCTGAACTAGAAATAAAAATAATAACATTGACTTTCAACCCTAAAACAAAAAAAATAACAAAGGACCAAATATTCCTAAAAAAATAAAGAAATAATTATGATTCTTCTACATTTTCAATGCATTGAATACACATTTTTTTGGAGCATTGTAAACATATTGGTTTTTTGCAATGAACACATAGATAACCAGTTTTTCTTTTTAATTTCGGGTCACAGATAAAACAATATTGTCTCTGATTTCTAGGCAAAGTTTCTGCACCATCGGCTGGTGCCTCCGGGGCAATCTTCAAAATTCTGACAATACCTGCTTTCAACTCTCTTGGCAAATTTGTTTTTTGGGATCTTTCATGGAGAAGTGGTTCATACAGTTGTTTGGCCAATAATTTCAAAAAATCAATTCTGTGTAGCCTATTTGCGTTGGCACAAGACTGATGGATGATGAATGCATTTATTGAACACATGTCCACAATTCTGTAAAACAGAGCCATAGGCCACCGTTGCGTTCTTCTGCTACAGCAATATTTACTACATTTTTCGTCTACAGCATCCACCCCAGATTTTGTGTTATTATAAAAGGCATTGATTTCTGGCAAACCGTTGTCTTCCTGCTTGGAGTGATGCATCGAAGAAATCATTAGTACAGCCTTATTTTTCTTTGGTACTCTGGAAATCAATGTTTTATTACTTGTAAAGCCATACAGTGTGGATCCCACCGGTCTTGTTCTAGAAGGTAGAAATTCTGTGGGTATTTCACGTTTGTTTTTTTTTAAAGTCCCCACGTAAGTTAGTTTGTTTTTCATGAGATAGTCTATGAGCTCTATTGAGGAATACCAGTTGTCGCCGGTGATATTTCTGTTGCTTCCAAATATGGGCTTACAAAGACGAACAACAGCTTGCGTTGGAATAGAAAACCGTTTTTCTTCTTCTGTTATATCCTCTAGCGAATCGGTACCCTTTCCACAATAAATATATGTATTGTATATGTAGTGAGTGCGAGCATCAACAAGACATTGCACTTTCAAACCATATTTTACAGGTTTACTTGGTAAATACATTTTGAATTTACACCTGCCTCTAAAACCGACCAACATCTCGTCAACAGTTGCGTTCGCTCCTAAACAGTAAGCTGACTGCGAATTTTGATTAAATTTTTTAAATATATGCGAGATTGCTGCAGCTGGGTCAGTTTTTATTCTTAGTATTCTCTCTTCATGAGTATCAAATCTCAGGCAAGCTAATAATACGGAGAATCGTTTTGCTGACATTACCAATCGAAAGATTTCTCGACCAGTCCCGTCGGTTGCAAATATTGATTCAATGGTCTCATTATTAGACCTGAAAGCAGCAGTTAACAGCAGAAGTCCCAGAAAACCATCAATTTCAACAGAATTTGCTTCCCTGTATTCTGTGCGATTTTCATTGCCTGGCTTAGAACGAAATTCCTGGATTTTCAAATTTGTGTAATGCACAACAATGTCTAGTATATCCTCAGAGAAAATTTTTCGCCATGCGTTCACCGGTTCAATGTTTGGCAAAGCATTCTTATTTCCTGGCAACTTCAATATATTATGGGCTGGTGTTCTTACATTTCGGGTTGGTTCAGTAGAAGCCCATTTGTATCTGTTTTTTCCGTAGAAATATTTTTTAACTGGCTCACTTGTTTCACTGTCCTCTCCACTTTCAGTAACATCTTGACCATCATCATCAGAAGCACTGTAAGAAAGCTCACTCCCCGTTTCGTGATCACTTGTGATGGCATTCTCGGATGTAATATTGCTCTCAGGATCTGCATCTGGATCTGAAAACTCTTCGTCACATTCTTCAAACCACCTTTGCACAGTTTCTTCAAAGTTAGGATCTGTGAACCTAACTCTGTTTGGATTCCCATACATTGTTGCAAAATTCAAAGTATACTTCTAACTGCGTCCCGGAGTCCCACGGACTCTACGTTCTTTGCTACACGCACTTGCCTTGATGATAGACTCAAGTCAACTGACCACGCGTCGCGTCTCCCCACCATACGAAGGTACTGAACGACGCGCTCTGTTTAATAAACGGAGACGGAATTTATTAACTAGTATATACTTGCTGGAGTCCAAGGGACTCCACAACGCCGGTTAAGGGTTAAATTGCCGTGATTCATTTCCTTTCGGATAATCTCCAGACTAAACTCTAGAGGTCAATCTCTGACTCATCAACTATATCTGCTCTAAAACGCTAACATCGCTCTTTCGGAAACAAGCATACGTGTCACTTGGTATCACGGACTTGTTTTAAAATATCGTTATAATACGTGACCCACGACTGGAAATATTATTGTTCGAACTGTGGGATCCACAGAATCATCACACTTCAGTCAGCATTATATTTATTACACTGATCAACACTGGTTTTGCCACACGAACTTTGACAGCTAATTTTGTTTTATCAGTCTACCCTAATTATTACATGACAGCTGCAATATGTCTATTAGCTTTATATTTGTTGTGATATAGTAATACTCATAACTAGTACTACGGCAGTAAATTAACAGAAACGCTTACAAGTAAATCCTTATAAAAATATTTGTTGTTGAATTTGAACACTTTTTTGTGATTTATTAATCCTGTGAATATGTCGAGGAAGTGTAATAATGATCCTAACTCTTTTTGTTATGTCTGCGGAGAACTAACATTCAAAAAACAACGACGAAATTTTACGAATCTTGTGTTGGAGCGTTATCACCAATGTTTTGGTTTTTCTGTCGCCCATCAAGACAAATCCTGGGCCCCTCATGTCTGTTGCATAACGTGTGTGGAAAATTTAACTGACTGGAAGAAAGGTGCACGACCTATGCCGTTTGCTGTACCCATGATATGGACTGAACAGCGAGATCACGTTTCAGATTGCTATTTTTGTCTCACAGACATAAAAGGTATAAATTACAAGAAAAAAACCACAGTTATTTACCCTAACTTATCTTCGGCTATAAGACCAGTCTCTCATTGTAAAAAATTGCCAGAACTAATACCAGTTGCAACTACGTCTGTTGAGAACAATTCACAACCGTCCACTTCAGGTGAATGTGTTGACGAGGACGATGACTTTGAGTTAAAAGGAGTTGTAAACAAGCCACATTTGATAACTCAAGGAGACCTAAATGATTTGGTTCGGGATTTAAATTTGTCAAAAAAGCAGTCAGAACTATTAGGATCACGTCTAAAAGAATGGAATTTGCTACATCATAATACAAAAGTTAGCTATTTTCGAAACCGTGATCAACACTTCAGAACGTATTTTTCTCAGGATGGAGATTTGGTGTTTTGCAATAACATAAATGAGATTATGAAAATGTTGGACATAGATTTTGATCTCTCTCAGTGGCGTTTATTCATTGATTCTTCGAAAGCAAGTCTAAAAGCAGTGTTATTACATAATGGAAATAAGCTTCCGTCTGTACCTCTGGCCCATGCTGCAAATATGAAAGAAACCTATGAAAATATGAAACTTTTACTTGAAAAAATAAATTACAGTACATATTCCCTCAAAATCTGCGATGATCTTAAAGTTGTTGCACTATTACTTGGACTTCAGCTGGGTTATACAAAGTTTTGCTGCTTTTTATGTGAATGGGATAGCCGAGACAGAACTAATCACTATATAAAAAAAACATGGCCTACGCGTGCATCGTTAGTTCCTGGGCAAAAAAACGTAAAGTATTTACCCCTTGTACAGCCAAATAATGTGCTTCTACCACCATTGCATATCAAATTAGGGAGTGGATTTTTGTATCTAAAAGAAAAATTCCCTAAAATAAGTGATGCAAAGATAAAAGAGGGTATTTTTGTTGGCCCTCAAATTAGGCAGTTAATAAAAGATTCAAGATTTGAAGAAAAATTAAGCGATTTAGAAACATCTGCATGGAAGGCTTTTAAAAATGTTGTTGCAAATTTTTTGGGTAACCACAAGAGTGACAGCTACAGAAAGTTGGTTAGCGAGCTATTATTGTCATATCAAGCATTGGGTTGCAAACATGTCACTTAAGATCCATTTTTTAGACTCGCACCTGGATTTTTTTCTAACAATTTAGGGGCTGTCAGCGACGAGCACGGTGAGAGGCTCCATCAGGACATTTCTAATATGGAAAAGCGGTACCAGGGCAAATGGAGCCCAAATATGTTAGCAGATTACAGCTGGACAATTAAAAGGGACCAACCAGAAGCTAAATATTCAAGAAAATCTTAGATTATTAAGTCATTTATAAAAAAAAATAACTTTTTATTTACGAGATCTGTGTTTTTTCTTAATATTTTAAATTACTCAACAGAATAAAATCCTTGTCTAGCAAATTTTTTTTAACTGTTTATTTTTTCTTACAATCACCAATTAAAGTAACAAATATCAAAAAAGTCCGTGTGGCACGACAAAGTTAAAATTTTGTTGACCAGTGTTATCAGAAGATATAAAAATAATTCAACCATGCCACACACTTTCCTGATCATTTAAAAGTCCTTTTTGTTTTCTTTAAGTCTGAAGACTCATATCCAACTTATAATATATTATTATTATTATTATATATAATTATTATATAAATATAATGATTTTAATTTCTAAAAGCATAAGATGGATATATTAATTGGACGACTGTCAAGTTGTTTACTCAATGCTGCAATCGTTTTCCAAGGGAACCTATGATTATTATTTACTATTCCTTAATTTAGTAAAATTCATTAGTATACATGTTAATGTAAGGTAATTTAATTTAGTGTTTTTTAATGTTGTTACATAATTAGTAATAAAAAATTATAAAACAAATAATTTCCAAAAGAAACTTTTCTCCAAACATGTATTCCTAGTTAGTCCAGGGATATGCAATTAAGTGGTCTTTTTTTGTCGAAAACAAAGCAAAACACGAAAAAAATCGATAGATAAAAAAGTTGTATTTCTATTTGCTTAATCCAAAGAATATAATAAAAATTGCACAAAAGACAGTGGCGTACATTTTTTTTTGTCACAAATATTCGTTCAGATTCCTCTCGAAAAGTCACTGGACTTGATAAATTTAATCAATTTAGGGCTACATTAGCTCCTTAATATTATAAATACCACCGCCAAATGACAACAAAATTAAGTGAAGGATATACTGGGTGCGCCATCTATTACTTTTTTTTACCTATAAGTTTATGTGTTACCATGTGAGTCAAAAGCCATGTGGTATGCATAAGCTATGCCATTTATAGTCATGGATTCGTTTACAACTTTACAACACAACAACGCATTTTGGTTATCCAAACTTATTTCGAAAACGGGCGAAATATAAAAAATACTTCACGCAAACTTCGCACTAGTTTTGACCGACATGAACACATTACAGAGGTTGGAATTCGTTGGATTGTTAATCGTTTTGACCTATAAGCGCAATATTCGGACTGAAATTGCGGCCATAGACCCGATTATTCTAGGAAAAGTCATTGAAAATTGATCCTGCGATTTAACACCTCTTGACTATTTTCTTTGGGGACTTTTGAAAGGAAAAGTGTATGCGAATGGTCCCCGGACAATTCAAGACCTAAAGCGCAATATTCGAACTGAAATTGCGGAGATTATTCTGGGAAAAGTCATTGAAAATTTTGATGTTCGAAAGTTGGCCTGTTAACGAAGCCGCCGTGGTCACATGACTAATGTTATTTTCCATACATAAATGGCATAAACCAACCTTCATTTATCAATAAAAAATTCGATTTCACCTCGTAAAAAGCGTGTTGATTTTTCAAATAGAAAAAAAAAGTAATAGATGACGCACCCTGTATAAGAAATTTACTTGACAGACAGGGTTGTAATTTGTAAACTAATTGGAAACTAAATTCCCCATTCCATTGAAGAGAATCGAGAACTGGGGAAATGATACGTGTCCCGTATTAAAACCTACCAACTAGGTTTTAGTTATTAAGTGTATTTGATTTTGTGGTTGATATTTCCTAGGATGTTTTGGTACCACAATGCCCGGACTATTACACGGCGCGTTATTAACGATTCTATTACGTACGCTCTAGAAAATCTCATGAAGTATAAAAAACACATGATAATGGAAGGAAATTGCTTGAAAATGGCTCATCAGAATACGTAGGGTAAATAAAAAATCGCGTCGAGTAGGTTGAGTCTACCACGCGGTCGTCAGTTCATGATTAAGTTCAGCACAAGTTGAACCCTTTGTGAAAAAAAATAGTTAGGAACATATACGATAAAGAAATGAAACCAATCAAGATCTATATATTGATCGACCAGCCAAAGATTGCTAGGGACGAAAGGGGGAAATGCGATGAAAAAACCTTACCATTAGACGATTTTATATGGAGTCATAGGCGGAGATCGGAGAGACTTGAATTATTAATTGAATTTATATTTTATTACAACTGGTAGTATTAATATTTTTTTGCGATTCATAATGACGTGATACCAAACATACATTATAAGAAATAAATATACACAAACACTGAATATTGAGAACAAAATAAATATATTTTTTAGGCAACAAGTAATATTCCTATGTACGCATTATGATTGAACAGCAAAACAAATTATGCATTCTTCTAAAATAGAATACAACAAGTCAAAAATATCTGACTGAATAGAAAAATATAGGAAAACAAAAAGTAATTTCTTGATGAAATAACCCATAAACAACACATAGAATTAGACTTTCTACTGAGATACTAAAAGCCACAAACCAATAGTATAATAAATGAATATCTAAAAATTCTAAAAGGTAGCCAATCTAGTATAGTTTCAATCCTGATTAGAGTCATGATCACTGTCTGAGGAACTGTCATTGCTATCACTTTCACCTCCTATGTTGATTATTATTTCTTCCTGTATTTCTTGAATGAGACTGTCTTTTTCCCAATATTCATCTTCAATTTTTATAACATGTCCAATAACCTTTTGCCAGTCACTGGCACTTACTGAAGCGATGGCCTTATTAGAAATTTCATCTAGTTTTTTTATAGTAAATTCGCCGCTTGTATTATGGCTTCTAATGAAAAATTTTACTTGTGCCCAAATCATCTCTATGGGATTAAACTGACACATATAGGGTGGCGTTCGAAGTGGGGTGTGTCCGAAACTTCTTATTAAATTATCTATCTTATAATTTTTCTCATCAGATGGTGGCCTATGTAGACAAGCTATTTCATAAAGCTCCATTTTTTTAGCATTAGGATCATGCTCTATACCTTTTTTGCTCAACCACGTGATGATGTCTCTTTTTAGAGAAGATCTAGTTGGAGGCTTGTCTTCCAAAGCTGAATGGTAAGGTGCATTATCCATTATTATAATACTATTAGGAGGAATGTTAGGAAATAGTTTTTCAGTAAGCCACTTCGTGAAATTTTCTTGGTTCATTTGACCGTGATAATCACCAGTGGCACAGCCAGCCTTGAAAATGAGACAGGCTCCAGGAACAAAACCATCTTGCGAACCCGCATGAACAATTATAAGTCGTCCTGGAAATGAATAAATAGCCTCATTTTAGTGTTATTTTAAGTTTGCCAACACCTTTTTGAATCACTATGTATAAAAAACATATTTTTGAGAAAAAAATACTTGCAAGGGATTATGTATTCAATTAGACAAATTAAATGAGCACTTATTAAGAATATTCCAAAATTGAGAAAAATGTATAATAAGCAAAATCGAGGTGAAAGAAACTTTATTACCTGTAGAACTTATATTGCTCAGGACACCCATAATTTCTTCGCTTTGCCAGCATTTCTTGAAAGTGAGGTCATTATCAACCCAAGTTTCGTCCAAATAAATAATATGCCTTCCTTCTTCCCGGAACTTTTTAATAGACCTAAGATACTTGTATCGCCAATGTAAAATACTGGGTCTTTCCATTAGTAATTTCCTTTTGTTGTGGCATTTACGCCAGTAAAATCCTTTTGCTTTTAAAAGCAGCCTCAACGATTCTTTACCAAATGGAAATTCCATTTCTTCCTTCAGTTTGATTAGAAGTTTACTACAAGTAGGTACCACTTTAAAATCACAGTAAAATTTTTCTATCATTCTCCGAATAATGGAAAAATCGACTCCATCAATTTTTTGGATCACAGAAGGGCGTGATCTCTTTTTTCCGGGAGAAGCTAAAGGCTGTGTGGAGGTTGCATTTTGCCTGTCTTTATCTTCTTTTCTAATTTTACTTATAGTTCGTTCACTAACACCCGTATAATATGCCGCCCTTGCATTTCTAGCTACCAGTGGATAAACGAAAGTATTGTTAGCCGCTTCTGCATCGCAAGCACGTATCACGTTTGCTATTATTTCCCTTGCCTGGCTGTGAATAACTTTCCCATGCTTGAATTCCATTATCACCACTAAACAGTAAATTATATTTTCAAAGTATTTGCCAACTGCCTACGCCTATGGGAGTAGGTTTATAAATGACCGTGCCATCGGCACGTTATTCTAGTTTCAGATAAGATAAGAGTTTTGGACCAATCAGCGACCGGATGTTTACCTGCGGCCTGGGTTTTCCAGCTACATTGCCAAATTCAGCGGAACAATTCTATATCTTAAATATGTTAATATGTATGGACCGCATTTTATGTAGAACATCTGACAACTTCGCAATTTTTTGTCCGCATTCTTTCGGCTTGCAATCTTTCGCTGGTCCAACTATAGATACGATTTCCCTTCTTCGGTAACTTTCAGCAGAGAATTCAACGGTAACCTTGAATTTGACCTTGACCTTTACCTTCAAGGTTAATTTATGCTCAACTTTATTCTTTGGAATAGAAACCCCTATTTTTACCTTACCCAAAGCTCTGATCTTATTTTCGTCACTAATCATGTGAGATTTCTAGAAGTTTTCCTAACAGCACACATTTGGCCTTTGTGTGACCTCTAGTGGTCATCTTGACCTTGAATTCTAATACACATTTGAACATGAAATGTCCGGCTCTCTGGATTGTCCGCATCAAATAACCGTTTATTTGGAAAAATACAGTTTATCTTGAAATGACCTTGGAGGTTAGGATCAAGGTCAAATCCAATCCCTCTTTAAAATTTACCAAAGACCTGACCTTGATAGTTATTTTCATCACTCATCCTGTGAGATTTATACAGGTTTTCCTAGCAACATACATTTGACCTCCATTTGACCTTTGATGAACATTGGTCTTCAATTGGTATTTGAATGTAAAACTGTCCGCTCTTTCGATTGCCGGCATAACAAACAGAGATTTTCATTAAAAAAAATGAAGTTGACCTATGAAATGACTTCGAAGGTGAGGATCAAGGTCAAATCCATGATCACCAATCACTCGCTCAATGAAATTTACCAAAGACCTGATCTTGATAGTTGTTTTCATCACTCATCCTGTGAGATTTATACAGGTTTTCCTAGCAACATACATTTGACCTCCATTTGACCTTTGATGAACCTTGGTCTTCAATTGGTATTTGAATGTAGAACTGTCCGCTCTTTCGATTGCCGGCATAACAAACAGAGATTTTCATTAAAAAAAAAAATGAAGTTGACCTATGAAATGACTTCGAAGGTGAGGATCAAGGTCAAATCCAAGAATACCAATCACTCGCTTAATAAAATTTACCAAAGACCTGATCTTGATAGTTTTTTTCATTACTAATCGTGTGAGATTTATAAAGGTTTTCCTAGCAATATACATTTGACCTCCATTTGACCTTTGATGAACCATGGTCTTCAATTGGTATTTGAACGTAAAATTGTCCGCTCTTTCGATTGCCGGCATAAAAAATACAGATTTTCATTAAAAAAATGAACTTGGCCTATGAAATGACCTTGAAGGTGAGGATCAAGGTCAAATCCAAGATCACCAATCACTCGCTCAATAAAATTTACCAAAGACCTGACCTTGATAGTTGTTTTCATTACTAATCGTGTGAGATTTATAAAGGTTTTCCTAGCAATATACATTTGACCTCCATTTGACCTTTGATGAACCTTGGTCTTCAATTGGTATTTGAACGTAAAATTGTCCGCTCTTTCGATTGCCGGCATAAAAAATTGAGATTTTCATTAAAAAAATGAAGTTGACCTATGAAATGACCTTGAAGGTGAGTATCAAGGTCAAATCCAAGATCACCAATCACTCGCTCAATAAAATTTACCAAAGACCTGGTCTTGATAGTTGTTTTCATTACTAATCGTGTGAGATTTATAAAGGTTTTTCTAGCATATACATTTGACCTCCATTTGACCTTTGATGAACCTTGGTCTTCAATTGGTATTTGAATGTAAAACTGTCCGCTCTTTCGATTGCCGGCATAACAAACAGAGATTTTCATTAAAAAAAAATGATGTTGACCTATGAAATGACTTCGAAGGTGAGGATCAAGGTCAAATCCAAGATCACCAATCACTCGCTCAATAAAATTTACCAAAGACGTGACCTTGATAGTTGGTTTTATTACTGATCCTATGAGATTTATAGAGGTTTTCCTAGCAGCATACATTTGAGCTTTAGATGGCACCCTCATCTTGGACTTCAAGCCGTACGTAAAATGTTCTACTCTTTCGATTGCCGACATCAAAAATAGGGATTTTTATTAAAAAAAGTAAAGTTGACTTTGAAATAATCTTGAAGGTCAAGGTCAAATCCAAGGTCAGCGTTGACTTGCACGTAAAAATTAATCAACGATTATCAAGAATATTTATTTTCATCACACACCCTGTGAGATTTATAGGCGTTTTTGAAATGACCTTCGAGGTTAGGATCAAGGTCAAACCCAAGATCACCGTTCCCTCCCTCTTTAAAATTTAACAAAGACCTGACCTTGATAGTTATTTTCATCACTCATCCTGTGAGCTTTATACAGGTTTTCCTAGCAACATACATTTGACCTCCATTTGACCTTTGATGGAGGTTAGGATCAAGGTCAAACCCAAGATCACCGTTCCCTCCCTCATTAAAATTTAACAAAGACCTGACCTTGATAGTTATTTTCATCACTCATCCTGTGAGATTTATACAGGTTTTCCTAGCAACATACATTTGACCTCCATTTGACCTTTGATGAACCTTGGTCTTCAATTGGTATTTGAATGTAAAACTGTCCGCTCTTACTATTGCCGGCAAAACAAACAGAGATTTTCATTAAAAAAAATGATGTTGACCTATGAAATGACTTCGAAGGTGAGGATCAAAGTCAAATCCAAGATCACCAATCACTCGCTCAATAAAATTTACCAAAGACCTGATCTTGATAGTTGTTTTCATTACTAATCGTGTGAGATTTATAAAGGTTTTCCTAGCAATATACATTTGACCTCCATTTGACCTTTGATGAACCTTGGTCTTCAATTGGTATTTGAACGTAAAATTGTCCGCTCTTTCGATTGCCGGCATAAAAAATTGAGATTTTCATTAAAAAAATGAAGTTGACCTATGAAATGACCTTGAAGGTGAGGATCAAGGTCAAATCCAAGATCACCAATCACTCGCTCAATAAAATTTACCAAAGACCTGATCTTGATAGTTGTTTTCATTACTAATCGTGTGAGATTTATAAAAGGTTTTCCTAGCAACATTCATTTGACCTCCATTTGACCTTTGATGAACATTGGTCTTCAATTGGTGTTTGAATGTAAAACTGTCAGCTCTTTCGATTGCCGGCATAAGAAACAGAGATTTTCATTAAAAAAAATGAAGTTGACCTATGAAATGACTTCGAAGGTGAGATCAAGGTCAAATCCAAGATCACCAATCACTCGCTCAATAAAATTTACCAAAGACCTGGTCTTCATATTTGTTTTCATTACTAATCGTGTGAGATTTATAAAGGTTTTCCTAGCAATATACATTTGACCTCCATTTGACCTTTGATGAACCTTGGTCTTCAATTGGTATTTGAACGTAAAACTGTCCGCTCTTTCGATTGCCGGCATAACAAACAGAGATTTCCATTAAAAAAAATGAAGTTGACCTATGAAATGACTTCGAAGGTGAGGATCAAGGTCAAATCCAAGATCACCAATCACTCGCTCAATAAAATTTACCAAAGACCTGATCTTGATAGGTGTTTTCATCACTCATCCTGTGAGATTTATACAGGTTTTCCTAGCAACATACATTTGACCTCCATTTGACCTTTGATGAACCTTGGTCTTAAATTGGTATTTGAACGTAAAATTGTCCGCTCTTTCGATTGCCGGCATAAAAAATTGAGATTTTCATTAAAAAAAAATGAAGTTGACCTATGAAATGACCTTGAAGGTGAGTATCAAGGTCAAATCCAAGATCACCAATCACTCGCTCAATAAAATTTACCAAAGACCTGACCTTGATAGTTGTTTTTATTACTAATCCTATGAGATTTATAGAGGTTTTCCTAGCAGCACACATTTGACCTTTAGTAGCCATCCTGACTTTGGAGTTTAGTTGTGTTTGAACGTAAAACTACAAGCACGGACACTAAGCCCTCGAAATGTTTTCCTCAGATATTTTAGTGCTTAACTGACCGGACTATTATGCAGTGGATCATCGCCAACGTACGATCCCATTACACATGAGGGCATATTCACGTTAAGTGGTTTATTTGATAAATGCTGCCAACTTCCTTAATTTTAATACAAGGGAAACGTGAATATTGTTGCGAGATATCGTCTCTTTGTCCATATATCCGATAGGTCAAAACACTTAAAAAAAATTTTATGATGATATCAACAGGAAAAAAACACCAACAGAACCACATGGCTTCGTTGTTGATAATGCCAACAGAGGAATACACGACTGCCGAGAAGTGAATACTCAGCGTCAGCCGTGCAATGCGATTGCGCTTGGCAGCTATCCCAGCTTAACGTCATACAGCTTTGCGTAAAAATTCAACGTAGTTTTCGAAGTATTGTGTTGTATGTACGTAGTCGTGCCATAAGTTCTGTCCCATGATAATCTCATGATAAAAATGAAACAAGATAAGATATATTTATATGAAAGATATTATTTATTCGACAACATTTTTAGAATTCATAATCAAACAGTTTTATTCAAAATGTCCCCCCTTGGCCTTCACACACTGCTTCAATCTCGCGGGCCACTCATCTATCACTGCACGCACAGCTTCCAAAGGAATAGCTGCCGCTGATCGGATCAAATCCGCTTTCAGGGACTCGATATTACGGTGGGCTTTGGAGCAGGCCAACTGCTCTAGCAGGTCCCACAACTTGTAGTCTAAAGGATTGAGGTCCGGACTCCCTGAGGGCCAATCTTCCGCAGCAATGAACTCTGGCACATTGCTTTCCAGCCAGCGCTGCGTACTCTTAGCCTTGTGAGCGGGGGCGGAATCCTGCTGGTAGACCCAGTGTTGGTTGGCAAACAATGTTCCACTTAAAGGCTTGACGATAGGATCCAGTATGTCGCTCTGATAGTTTGCCGCTTTTGTTTTCACGCCCTGTTTACAGAAATGGAGCTGAGTGACCCCTTCGTAGGACACCCCCCACCAAACCATGACTGACGCAGGGTGGTGGCCTCTCTCAACTCTCGGAATGATCTCCGAAGCTTCCTGTGAACTCCTTGCATACACTTTGTCATTTTGTCGGTTGAATTTTTCTTCTATGGTGAAGATTTTCTCATCCGTGAACAAAATCTTTCGGAATCCCCCAGCTGCGTACCTCTCCAAGAGCTTCTTGGATCTTGTCGCCCTGATGTGTCGCAAGGTGGCCGTAAGTCGCTGGCCCGTACGTCTCCGGTAAGCCCCTAGCCCTAGGTCTTGTTTAATGATGCGCGACATCGTCCGGACAGGAATCTTCATTTCCCTGGATAGGATCTTCTGCTTCCGGAGTGGATTCCTTTGAATCCTGGCTTTTACGGCTTTGATGGCTGCTGGAGTCCTTACTTGACGAGGTCTTCCGCTTCTTGGCCTGTCATCAACAGAGGACGTCTCATTGTACCGCTGAATGGTCCTAGACACAAATTTACGCGATATTTGAAGGCCGCGTAAGAGTTCAAAAATCTGACTAGCACTGTGATTACACTTATGTAAAGCTATCACTGCAATACGGTTCTCTGCCTTGCCCCACTCCATCGTTATGCTTCGAGAGATCAATACAAACTGAGGTATATGTAATTACCCGAAAAGCGCTTAATCAACTGACACCACAATGTAAACAATCGGACAAGTATTAACAGGTCTACACTTGTTTGAAAACGAGGGACAGAACTTATGGCATGACTATGTATACTGTATTTTATTACGCAAGGAGAGCTGGCGGCCCAAAGCATGAATTGAGAATGAGAAATAGTGAATTTATGCATAAAAAAGTTAGTTAATTTTCTGAACAATTGATTACCGTAATGCCATATTTAAACGAATAATATAAATAAGAATGCGTTACTGTTTTATTTACGCATATTTAAAGCCAAATTACGTGGTTGTATGTTGCGATGACAAATTTCGTGCATGTTTTCGATCGCGCTCGATCGATCGCTTCCTCAGCCACATTTTTTCATTTTCAGATACGAAGAAGTCTCGGTCCATTACTTGCCATTTCACTATGTCCATTTAAACCTGGAACACCTGTTATGCTTTGATTATTCGTCGTATAATCTACAGGCAATTCATGCTGGACACCCACAATGAGGATAGTCTTAGAAACCATGAAAACGTGAAATATAAAAAGATTCATTTGATCAGTAGTTTTGAGAATTTCGAGAAGCTCAAAATATTTTAATTCTGTCGCGGTATGGATGCATTAGGTCAAACACAAAATGTATTCATAGCAAGAGGAACGTAGAGTGAGACTTATTAAACAAAGCAACAAATTGTGTTTCAAGTCTGAGTGTACATACACGAGATTCGATTCAAAGAAATGAAAAACCGCAAGATTGTAAACAATTTAAAAGTTTCTTTATGTAACTTGGAAACCTTTCATTATTTGTATGAACTGTTATTGTCTAGGTACTGATAATGCATACTGAGATATTGCGTAAGAGGTAATAGTTGTATAATTACTTTGCCACATATATAAAACATAAATGAGATTATCTCTTGCAAAAGGAAAAATTATACACTGGAAACCAAATACCACTGACGTCGTAATGTGTACGAGATAGGAGCACCTCGTTCCAACATACACATTACGACGTCAGCCAAATTTGAACCTAGCGGATATTCAAAATTTACGAAATATCCAATACTCAGACAAGGGTCCGACTATTAGAACGGCGTGATCGTTATCATTCTATCTTTTTCTCTTCAAACATAGAAACTATCAAACCAGCCAGTGGACGGTCTGCCAAAGACAACAAATAATGTGAATTATGGCCAGTGACTACTGGAATGAACGATTTTTCATACTAACCCAATAACTGGCCACTCATTGGGCAAGGCCAGACTGTAACATTGAATTCTAATTGTTACACAGCAAAGCTACGTAACCTTTTCTTTCCACAACTGCATGATTTTAAAGCCTACCATAGCAGGACCTGGCTTCAACAAGATGGCGCGACATCCCATACCGCCAACGAAATGTTTAGGGGAAAACTGATACCGCGACGAGGCGATATTCCGTGACCTCCTCGGAGCCCAGATCTCACGTCAATGGATTTTTTCTATGGGGGTACCTCAAGAGCCGCGTTTACGCCAATAAACCGACGATGATTGCGCAGCAAGGAGATGAACTTGAAGTCGGGATTCAAGGAGTGCGTACATCTCGTTATGTTATTTTAAAAAAATAAAATTCCCATGTGTCTACTTTATTAAATATACAGGGTGTCCCAGAAGTCGACGTCAAGCCGAAACCGGGTGATAGGCAAAGTCATAACAGCTATCAGAAAAATATTTAAAAAAAATTTATGTATGTGTTTTGAAAATTATAGGTCTTTGATATAGAAATTTCACAGCCTACGGTAGTCTGTCAACTCCTGTTACTACAAATATTAACTTTTTTTGGATTTTATTTTTACAATGCAATGATGAATAATGCATCTTCAAACTGGTGTCTCAACCTTACTGCCAACTTTTCTCGTTCAGGAAAAATTGCCACTTATTTCCCAACCAAGTATTCCAAAGTAAAACTTTGCTCAACTTTAACTGGCTGTACTGGAAAAAAAATGTACTACGAGAGTTTGGCAAGTAACCTTAAAAGTTGGCGCATTTAATAACGATTCCAAAATGGTATAACACTTAGAAGATTACTCGTTAACTTATGCACAATTTTTATTTGAAAAAAAACTGATGAAAATTTTTCAAAATTTCCTAATTAAACAGCGATTATGAAAACGCACAAGGACCCTTAAGGATAACTGTTTGCACAACAGTGGGCGTCAAAATGTTGCTGATGATGATTTACCTTTACAGCAAATGCTCAAACTGTTTTCCTTCAGCCGCAATACACGCTCGACATCTTCTTAAAAAAGATCGGGTTATTAAACGAGCGAATCCACGGTTATTAACATACTCATCTGCTTCCAATAGTCTTTGCCGTAGCTCAGCTACATTTTGAATCGGCTTGAAATACACTTTTTCTTTTACAGTTCCCCAGTAAAAAAATCTAAAGGAATCAAATCAGGTGATCGGGCTGGCCACGGTATTGTACCAGACCGCCTTATTCATCTGCCTGGAAAGTTTTGATCGAGATACTCTCTCACTGAGGCTACATAGTGCGCTGGGCAGCCATCATGCTGAAACCACATGTCCCTGTAAATACTCAGTGGCACGTCCACCAATAAATTTTCTAAATGATTTTGCAAAAAACCTAAATAAACCTCAGCAGTCAAAGCCTCTGGGAACTCAAACGGACCAATTATTTTACCATTTAAAATTCCTGTCCAATTGTTTATCTTGAAGCGATATTGAGATTTATCTTCTCTCATCAAATGTGGGTTTGCTACGTGCCACTCGTGTAAGTTATGCAGGTTCATGTACCCATCTTTCTTAAATGTGGTCTCATCTGACCATAAAATTTTTTCAAAGAACTGTGGATCTTTCCTGTGTCTTTCTAACATTGTGCGACAAAAAGCAACTCGGGGCTCATAAGCATGAGCATTTGCTATAAGGGTAAATCATCATCAGCAGCATTTTGACGCCCACTGTTGTGCAAACAGTTATCCTTAAGGGTCCTTGTGCGTTTTCATAATCGCTGTTTAATTAGGAAATTTTGAAAAATTTTCATCATTTTTCTTCAAATAAAAATTGTGCATAAGTTAACGAGTAATCTTCTAAGTGTTATACCACTTTGGAATCCTTATTAAATGCGCCAACTTTTAAGGTTACTTGCCAAACTCTCGTATTGATCGACCAGCCAAAGATTGCTAGGGACGAAAGGGGGAAATGCGATGAAAAAACCTTACCATTAGACGATTTTATATGGAGTCATAGGCGGAGATCGGAGAGACTTGAATTATTAATTGAATTTATATTTTATTACAACTGGTAGTATTAATATTTTTTTGCGATTCATAATGACGTGATACCAAACATACATTATAAGAAATAAATATACACAAACACTGAATATTGAGAACAAAATAAATATATTTTTTAGGCAACAAGTAATATTCCTATGTACGCATTATGATTGAACAGCAAAACAAATTATGCATTCTTCTAAAATAGAATACAACAAGTCAAAAATATCTGACTGAATAGAAAAATATAGGAAAACAAAAAGTAATTTCTTGATGAAATAACCCATAAACAACACATAGAATTAGACTTTCTACTGAGATACTAAAAGCCACAAACCAATAGTATAATAAATGAATATCTAAAAATTCTAAAAGGTAGCCAATCTAGTATAGTTTCAATCCTGATTAGAGTCATGATCACTGTCTGAGGAACTGTCATTGCTATCACTTTCACCTCCTATGTTGATTATTATTTCTTCCTGTATTTCTTGAATGAGACTGTCTTTTTCCCAATATTCATCTTCAATTTTTATAACATGTCCAATAACCTTTTGCCAGTCACTGGCACTTACTGAAGCGATGGCCTTATTAGAAATTTCATCTAGTTTTTTTATAGTAAATTCGCCGCTTGTATTATGGCTTCTAATGAAAAATTTTACTTGTGCCCAAATCATCTCTATGGGATTAAACTGACACATATAGGGTGGCGTTCGAAGTGGGGTGTGTCCGAAACTTCTTATTAAATTATCTATCTTATAATTTTTCTCATCAGATGGTGGCCTATGTAGACAAGCTATTTCATAAAGCTCCATTTTTTTAGCATTAGGATCATGCTCTATACCTTTTTTGCTCAACCACGTGATGATGTCTCTTTTTAGAGAAGATCTAGTTGGAGGCTTGTCTTCCAAAGCTGAATGGTAAGGTGCATTATCCATTATTATAATACTATTAGGAGGAATGTTAGGAAATAGTTTTTCAGTAAGCCACTTCGTGAAATTTTCTTGGTTCATTTGACCGTGATAATCACCAGTGGCACAGCCAGCCTTGAAAATGAGACAGGCTCCAGGAACAAAACCATCTTGCGAACCCGCATGAACAATTATAAGTCGTCCTGGAAATGAATAAATAGCCTCATTTTAGTGTTATTTTAAGTTTGCCAACACCTTTTTGAATCACTATGTATAAAAAACATATTTTTGAGAAAAAAATACTTGCAAGGGATTATGTATTCAATTAGACAAATTAAATGAGCACTTATTAAGAATATTCCAAAATTGAGAAAAATGTATAATAAGCAAAATCGAGGTGAAAGAAACTTTATTACCTGTAGAACTTATATTGCTCAGGACACCCATAATTTCTTCGCTTTGCCAGCATTTCTTGAAAGTGAGGTCATTATCAACCCAAGTTTCGTCCAAATAAATAATATGCCTTCCTTCTTCCCGGAACTTTTTAATAGACCTAAGATACTTGTATCGCCAATGTAAAATACTGGGTCTTTCCATTAGTAATTTCCTTTTGTTGTGGCATTTACGCCAGTAAAATCCTTTTGCTTTTAAAAGCAGCCTCAACGATTCTTTACCAAATGGAAATTCCATTTCTTCCTTCAGTTTGATTAGAAGTTTACTACAAGTAGGTACCACTTTAAAATCACAGTAAAATTTTTCTATCATTCTCCGAATAATGGAAAAATCGACTCCATCAATTTTTTGGATCACAGAAGGGCGTGATCTCTTTTTTCCGGGAGAAGCTAAAGGCTGTGTGGAGGTTGCATTTTGCCTGTCTTTATCTTCTTTTCTAATTTTACTTATAGTTCGTTCACTAACACCCGTATAATATGCCGCCCTTGCATTTCTAGCTACCAGTGGATAAACGAAAGTATTGTTAGCCGCTTCTGCATCGCAAGCACGTATCACGTTTGCTATTATTTCCCTTGCCTGGCTGTGAATAACTTTCCCATGCTTGAATTCCATTATCACCACTAAACAGTAAATTATATTTTCAAAGTATTTGCCAACTGCCTACGCCTATGGGAGTAGGTTTATAAATGACCGTGCCATCGGCACGTTATTCTAGTTTCAGATAAGATAAGAGTTTTGGACCAATCAGCGACCGGATGTTTACCTGCGGCCTGGGTTTTCCAGCTACATTGCCAAATTCAGCGGAACAATTCTATATCTTAAATATGTTAATATGTATGGACCGCATTTTATGTAGAACATCTGACAACTTCGCAATTTTTTGTCCGCATTCTTTCGGCTTGCAATCTTTCGCTGGTCCAACTATAGTACATTTTTTTCCAGTACAGCCAGTTAAAGTTGAGCAAAGTTTTACTTTGGAATACTTGGTTTGGAAATAAGTGGCAATTTTTCCTGAACGAGAAAAGTTGGCAGTAAGGTTGAGACACCAGTTTGAAGATGCATTATTCATCATTACATTGTAAAAATAAAATCCAAAAAAAGTTAATATTTGTAGTAACAGGAGTTGACAGACTGCCGTAGGGTGTGAAAGTCGCTTATTGGAATCAATATGACCAAAGATCGCATTTTTTTGTAATCGTTGACATCATTTTAAAATGTGTGTTTTATTATTTGTTGGGACTCAAGACATCATAAGAAATGTCAGAACAACCTAACCATCAGCACAGGTATCACATATCTTGGAAAGTGACATTATACCCATCTTTTTTGACATTATGTAGGTTTTTCTACAAGATGTTAACTTAGTACTTTTGTATGTGTTGCCTAAACGTTATGAGGCTTGTTATCAATGTTTGGCTCTGATGTGATGTAAAATCTGCTTCTGAGATGGCATTACTGGAGGTCAAAGCTGTAAGTTGTATGTGTTGATGATAATTACATTGGGTTCTTGTCTCAAATACACTTAATTGAGATTCAAAGCTAGAAATTAGTTGTGCATCTACTTTTTCTTACTCATTCTGGAAATTACATATATAAATTTGCTGAATTTCAAAAATGAGAGAGATAAGAAGTAATTATATTCACTGTACACTGTCGAGGTACAAGCCATATACATGTACCAGTAATTACACACAACGCGGGCGCATGATTTCCCGTAATTCTCCTCAGTTTTTCATAATTTATAACCTTGAACATAACCTCTCTTCGGATAGTACAAGATAAAAAAACCTGTCGGGCACAGCCAATAGATATATTTCATTGGCAGCATATTCAGTAATGATTTTCTCACACAGCAAATATCACTGATTTTATACACATGCAGACCAATACACATAATCATCCAGATATGATCTTGCCATTCAACCAACTTTATTTTCAGAGATAAAAACTACAGACTAGGACCACTGGGCCTCCCAAAACACATGCAACCAATAATGCGTTTAGTTCAGTTGAGTGATTCCTCCATAGATGGACATTCACAATGATCCTAGTGAGCAAACATGGAACGACTGTTTGCGCCCTAAAAACCACCTAGTTTGCAAGATGACATCTTATAGGTTTTTTTTGACGTTTTGTAGGTTTTTTACATGATACCTGTGCTGGTGACCCTGATCATGTCTAGTATCTGAGTCATCTTGTTTATACATTCTGGCATCTTTATTGCTTGCCCCCTATGAAAATCATTGTACCCTAATGATAGAGTAGAAAAAATATCAGTGAAAAAAAGGATTCTTTATATGGCAAAAGTTGAAATTAATCAACTTTCTTAGGAATTAAGACAGCACAAAGTGTCATCTATTACCAGAATCAACCACTACCATTGAAAAAACTAGTAATATAGCTTTTGTTCATCTGATCACAGATAGTCAACCATGGAGAGATGTTTTGTGCTATTTGGTAACTCTTCAGCATGGTGTAGGCTTGATCTGTTATGTTCTGGTAGGTTTATATATTTGATATAATGATGGTGATTGGAGAAAAAGTGTTGTGATTTTTTTTTTCAAATAATAGAGGAACATTTTCCCCTGCCATGGTATCATTTGCTTGAGGAAAAGTACTAAAAATAGGTGAGACTCTTCAGTCCATCAAATATAACATCTATTTGTTAATTAACACCTAAAAAAACTACACCCCTAATATTGTCACCCTATCTGATTATTTATATTAAATAAATTATATTTCCCTGGTATTCACAATTGTTGCAGGCAAAGGCATAGTTAACCTTTTCTCAGGTGATATGTGCCTAATAGGCATGTAAAATTACCCCCTACAACCTCGAATTGTTTACCCCTCTATATGTCAAAAAAATTTTGGTGTCTTTTATCTTTTTTTTTCGTTTTTGGCCGCCACTTGACCAATTTTCAAAAACGAGAAAGGCTTTCCATCCTTGGCAATCTTGTGTGAAAAACCGACGTGAATACTCGTAAGTGATTTGTTTTTCATGATGTTGATGTCATATAAGATCCAAAAAACGTATTCTCATTTTCGAAATTTTCCGCAATAACAATTTCCTAGCTAGTAAGCATGAAAAGTAAAATGAGTTATCGAAAAATTTATGAGTAATAATAGGTAATTATAGGTCAATTAAATGCCAATATCCAGTTTAACATGTTCAAAAAACAGTTGTACCGACTAACGTCACAAAAATCTTACCTTTGTTATGCCATCTGAAACTTCGGCTGCTGCTGGTGTTGCGGCCCTCTTCCTCCTGTGATTCCCCATCTCAACGTCTCCCGCATCCATCACAAAAGTCTTTGTGCGTTCTTCAATACGATCAACGTTACCGTGCAACGTTTTATATTCACATTGCACAGTAGCAAAAGCTACAAGCGCAAAAAATAGTAAGGTCTTCATTTCCGAGACCCTTGTTAGTTAGTCCACAAGAATGACAATAACCGGCTCGATATCTCGCTTACAGCGATTTAGCGAAACAAAAAATACTTCCGAAAACCGCTGCGTAGTCCACGGTTCAAATTGTGATGCACTGTTGTCTGCACTGTACGTCATGCAAAGTTAATCATAGCTCCACGAATACAGTTTTTTTCAAGGTGCACAATGGAATTTGACCACGTCCAGCACTGCTTGCATCGCTTACGAAGAAAATACGAATGAATAATGAATCAACAAAAGCTGACAAGTGATCAACAATCAGCGATGACGACCAAATATCAACTAACGTCAAGTGTCAACAATCAACGTCCAATGTCAGTTAATGAAACAAACTGTCTGGGATTCCAAATACTCGCAGTGTACACGATGTGTACTCGCAGTCGGCTTATAATTAAGCCATGTTGCCAAATCCGTTTAATTTTCGGATTTTTAAATGCAATAAAAATAACGTATCGCTAAGCCGTCTGTTACTTTCAATGAGCCCCAAAATGAACTGAATGATTACTAACAATACAGGTTGCTTTTCTGGTACTTTAACATGGAGCTCCACAATATCTTGAAACGTTGTATTTCTTTCATGGAAAAGTTTCGATAATATTTGTTATGATCAAGGGCAGATAAAGGTACCTGTCTAGGGAGAAGGCAGCGGCGGTTGCAGAATTTATGCTTGGGAAGATCTTCATTTCAGGGGCAGTAGGGTAGCGGTGATGAAAAATTCTATCGAAAAGAGAGTTAGTGGCTGCATGCGCTTCTGGAAGCAAATGCTCTTGTGATAATTGAAGGGCAGGGGTGATATTTACACGTCCTGGGTTAGCGCGCGTCTCATATACCATTTTTTTTTTAAATAGCACACTTGAGGGTCTAGGGAAGGGGTGACCCCTTCCAAATCCGTCATTGGTTATGACTTATTCAAATCGGTCAGGAGACGGATAGAATCAGAATAACGGATCGACAATAAGTGGACCACAAAACCAGCACTCCTTAACAGAACTTCTTATTGCCATAACGAGAACAACGATCGTCGATTCATTGCACAAGCTCAGAATAACGAAAATCACCAATAAAATAAAAGCACTAAAAAGTCCATGTAGGCAAGCTTTTGTTAAGGTCAATCGAGCGGCTTTAGAGATATTTGATAGAAATAAATTTCTTGATTCACGTAGGACACACTATATATCTCGAAAAAGATACGTTTCTCGACCTGCCTTAATCTGAACTCGGAAACGTTCTGTACATTGGGAAGAGGTAAAAGTAAGAACTATCCATGTATCATTTTTATTGATATCGGTCTGTACTAAAATGTCAGTACCTTTCTATATCAGTACCAATCATCTGGCAACTCTGTACAGTTACATCGTGTATCGGGAAGTCCGGGGCAGAACATCCTGGAACGAGAATTGGTATTGTGTGTCATTCTTAAATGGTGTTTCGTGATTATATCCGTTTCAACGTTGTCGGATATTGTGATAAGGTTGATATTCTGAAGAATTTCCCACTTCACAGGTGTTTATCAAAATAGAGGAACATCGCACTGATCCATGCATTATGTCGTAGGTAGCTATTTACACTTACAAACTGTCTTGTATTCAAAGAACGAGTGCAAGGCTTGGAGGGAATTTTTCCTAGTGGAGACCGATTAGAGGCAAGTTTTTGAATAGTATGAAAATGTATCAACTTGGGAGTAGCAAATTTTCTCACGGAGGAGCGAATCTTAAAAATCCCTAGTTTTGTACACAAAACCTTGCTAAATATGCAAATTCGAATGAGCACAGTTTTCTTGTTGCAAAACATATACAAGGCTTTTAACAGAGCCCTCCCGACTAATTTTCATTGTCCATTTCAGAGCATAGCGTACTCGCTATAAAAGGCTAGCTTGATACACAATTATCCATTAATAAACATGAATGTTTTATTTGATTGATCAGTGATTAAGTGCTGTTTATGATATTTTTAGCAAAATAGCCGTAACAATTCTTCTGTACTTATCATTATCCGGTGAACTGGCAACACCGTAGTCATATGATTTCTTGACAGTTTGACACGTTTGACAGATAATCATTGAAAAATGGATATGTAAATAATGCAAATTTTGTATTTGGCCGAAGAAAGTGCAAAACACTGGAATAAAAGCTATTTATAAGAGCGAACTTATAATAATAAACATGTTAAAGAGAAGCTTTAGGTACTTAATTTAGCAAACTTTTGTGAGGCATAGTGCAATGCGTAATTTTCATCCTTAGGTTTCACAATACTGGCGCAAATACGGTGGACAAAAAAGAGATAGATCATTTCCAAAACTTTTTGGAAGAATGGTGGAACGAATTCGGATCCATGAAAGCATTGCATTCTATGAACAAGTTGAGAGTCCCTTTTATTCGAGATGGACTAGTGAATTCTGGTCGAATAAGGGATAAAATCAAAACACCGACTGCCTTGGAAGGAGTATCACTTTTAGATGTGGGTTGTGGAGGTATATCATTTTTTTTAAATCCAATGGCTAAACTATTATCAGTCTGAAATCATATTCCATGTTTCCACCATATAGTTTTTTATGTTTTTATTATTTATTTTCGAATTATCTGTCTTTTATAGGTGGAATATTATCCGAGCCATTGGCACGTTTAGGATGCAATGTGACCGGCCTTGATGCGAATCCAAATGCAATTGAACTAGCTAAACACCACTCTGAGAAGCAAGGCCTTAAAATAAACTATGCGGCATCTTCTGTTGAGGAGCATGCGTCACAGTATTTTGAAACTTATGATGCAGTTGTTGCTTCTGAAGTGCTAGAACATGTAACTCAGAAGAATGAATTTGTTGATGCTTGTATCAAGTGTCTTAAACCGAACGGGTCGATTTTTATAACAACAATCAGCAAGACAAATTTAGCATATTTTCTTGGTATATTAGTCAGCGAGAATGTGCTACGTTTGTTGCCGAGAGGAACTCATCAGTTTGAAAAGCTTATAGAACCTAGTAGATTACAAAGGATCTTGGAGGATTGTAAGTATCTTTGCCAGATGTCATTAGCTTAGCACTTTTTTCTTTTAAGATGTCCTTCAAAAGGTATCTTTGATCCTTTTATTTGTTACCTATTGTGTTAAGGCCATCCAAAACTTTGTTGTCAAATGATATCAACGTTCTAAAATAATTTTGACCTTCAAGGTCATATATACAGGGTTATCCAAATTAAGTGTCCACCATTAGTAACTTTGTTATTAGTGAAAATACAAAGTTGTTTGAATTAGCAAACTAGTAGCATTTTTAACGCTGGTAAAAATGAGAAATAAAAAAAAACAATTGAGAGTCGTTATTTTGATTTTTTTCAGTAAAATAACATTTTTTTAAATGGAAACCCCTGTATATTATATTTTTTTCTGTTAAAGCATCAAATTTTAAACAAAAAAGCTTACAATAACTTTTCTCCTAGGTTACAAATTGTTGAAGTTATGGCCTCCAATCTGAAACAATTAAATTGTATCGACAAACTTTATTTTC
This sequence comes from Acanthoscelides obtectus, assembly GCA_963669975.1. Classification (NCBI taxonomy): domain Eukaryota; kingdom Metazoa; phylum Arthropoda; class Insecta; order Coleoptera; family Chrysomelidae; genus Acanthoscelides; species Acanthoscelides obtectus. Next base: position 115,393,912 of record CAVLJG010000004.1, on the reverse strand, counting down.
AACATCAACTTATAATCTTACAAAATACAATAACAATTTTTTTTAAAGAAGATGCTCGAAAACACCACCTTGTTCTTCAATACATTTTTGGGCACGTTTTTCAACTGCTCGAACTGTCTTAAGTATGGTCCTACCATCTATCTGGGTTATCTTTTCGCTAACTGCAGTCTTTAACGCGTCAAGGTTATCGTACCTTCGCTTGTAAATTTGGTTCTTTAAGTAACCCCACAAGAAGTAATCAAGTGGGTTTAGATCTGGTGATCTGGGAGGCCACTGTATTGGGCCATTTGTTCCTATCCACTGATCATTAAAAGTAGTACTTAGAAAATGATAAGTACCTCTGGAGTTGTGGGCAGGTGCGCCATCTTGCTGAAAATGCAGATGATGTCTACTTATAAGATCCAATTCGTCTAAGAAATTAGTCAGAATTTCTGACATAAATTCCACATATCTTTCACCAGTTAGGGTTCTCTCATAAAAGAACGGGCCAACAATTTTTGAACCAATTATACCGCACCAAACGTTGAAACTGAAACGGACTTGTGGGCCTCTTGGATGTACTAACAAAAGATTTTCTCTTGACCAATAATGGTGGTTTTTTCTATTAAACATTCCAGAATTTGAAAAATTTGATTCATCTGTCCATAAAAGGTAACGAAAGTTATTTACATTTTGGCGACAGAAGCTAAGATACCAATGGCAAAAAACAAGTCTTCTCTCTGGATCCCCTGCCAAAAGCGTTTGAACTGGTCGGTACTTATACGGAATAAATTTGTATTTTTTTAAAATCCTTTGAACAGTACCATAACTGAAATTAGAGTCCTTGAGAATATCTGCTATTGAATTCTCACGATAAGCTTCAAAATATCCAATAACTGCAATTTCCGTGGCCTCGCTTATTATGAATTCTTTTTTTGCCCTTGTTTTAGCAAAAACATTTTCGTTGCCCCTAAATTTTCGATAAAGTCTCAGAAAATATCGTTCATACGGTTGAATGCGAGCGGGATATAATTCACTGTAGTATTCTCTTGCTCTCAAGGAGGATTTTCTGCACACTAAATAGCATTCTAACATATCACACTTTTCTTCATGGGAGAACATTTTTCTTTAAATTAATGACACAATAAAGCTTATAAACAAGTATTTACACTAATGTTTGACATTATTTGATTTTATCATTGTTTTCCAAAGCCTTCTAGTTGCGAGTATGTCCAGTTTAACAATTTGTCGCTTATCTTAATGCTGTCAAATCGCGAACGCCATGTTGTTTTCATAGCCGTCTTAATATTATAATACTGCAAATAATTAAAAATATTTATCGTTATTTTGACTTTAGCGGAAAAGTCATTATGAACTTTCTTGTTTAAAATTTGATGCTTTAACAGAAAAAAATATAATATACAGGGGTTTCCATTTAAAAAAATGTTATTTTACTGAAAAAAATCAAAATAACGACTCTCAATTGTTTTTTTTTATTTCTCATTTTTACCAGCGTTAAAAATGCTACTAGTTTGCTAATTCAAACAACTTTGTATTTTCACTAATAACAAAGTTACTAATGGTGGACACTTAATTTGGATAACCCTGTATGTCAACTTAAAAACGAATACATTTTACCATCGATGGGAAGAGCGAAAAGGTCTACTTTCGAAAGTGGCATTGACATGTTACCATGAAAACGTTCTAAAGAGATTTTATCCTTCAAGGTCATTTGTATGTCAGGTTGAAAACGTATCGTTTTTACCATCGATAGAAAGAGCGAACAAGTCTACGTTCGAAAGTGACCTTGACTTTCAAGGTCATTTAGTTGTCAACATAAAAACATCTTTTACACCTATGATGAAGAGCGAAAATTATTCCAGCAAAAGTGTCCTTGACCTTCAAGGTCATTTATATGCTAACTTGAAAACGTCTTAGCAACCACCGATTGAAAGAGCGAAAATTCTTCCAACGAAAGTATCCCTGACCTTCAAGGACATCTAGATGTCACCTTGAGAACATGTTTTACCAAAAATTCTACGTTCGAAGGTGAACTTGACTTTCAAGGTCATTTAGATGTCAACTTGAAAACGTATCTTTTTGACTACATCCTTTATATTTTGATTTTTTTTTTTTAGATGACTGCAGAACTGAACTGATACATGGTATGTGCTACAACTTTTTGACCAACACCTGGCACTGGTGTCCTGACACGTCGATCAACTATGCTTTGCACGCCGTAAAAATAAAATCTGAAGATTAAGAATGAAACAACAACAGTGTAATTATAATTATATTGGAAAATTATTATACAAAATATTACCATCGAACATTTGTATCTATATAACCTACTAAAATATAATCTGCAAAACAGAACATTCAAACACATTTTCCACGACCTCAAAAAAATTACCATAATGCGACATTCACTTCAGACAGTTTGAAAAGAAAAAAACATTTCAAATTCATAAAATTCTGAGATGACGGAAACGAAAGCTCATACATGAATGAAAAGTAAAATGCTTGGAAAGAAAACCTACAAGCTGTGTGTGGGAATCATCGAACGTACGACGTTTGTAGGTCGCAAGTTAAAAAATACTTGTTAAATTTTAAATTTATTCTTTTGCTGGCACTTCAATCACTCGCGGCTTGTCGATGATGCGAGCTGTTCGGTTTCCTTTCTCTACAATACCGATGATCCAAGCCTGGTAGCCTATAACAAAAAATATATACCTAGAATCTGGTTTAGAGAAGGTAGGCCTGTTACTATGCGCACATTCTATCGCCGCATTCGAGCCTTTGAACTTTTTACCGTCCACGGTTAGTGCTTCCTCTAACTGCGGACCACTGTCGTCAACGATTGAGCTGGAGCAGAGAACGGCAACATTGGGAGGCAGAATGGCATACTGTCATAATCAGCAACGAAACGCGATTCTGTCTAGGTACGCACAATGGTCGCAGAAGGGTAGACGCCGCCGTGGAGAACGGCGTGATATTGGATTTGATGTTGAGAGACATGTACATAGGACATTTTTGCTCGTCGTGCTACCGACTTCCTTCAAGGAGCTGGCGTTAATGTTTTGCCGTTCACCGCATTTAAATCTCAACGAACATGTGTGGAATTTGATGGGGAGGAGACTATCCGCCACAAACTCTACCACCGGTAATCCACATAGTTCGAGTTGCTTTAAATGAGGTGCCACAAGACATTGATCATCTCATTTTGTCGATGCCTTGACGTATACAGGAGTGTATTCAGCTGCTGGTCGCCCAACACATTCTTATTAATTGTCAATAAAATTTCGTCAGAATGTTATCGTTTCAATCTGGATGTAAGACTGCCAACAAATCAAATTGAGCAAATTATTATTTCTGGGTGTAACGCTTCTAATGTCACTGAGTATATATTGATTATCAACTAAAGTTTGAGTATCACTATGAATACATTATTTAAAAAATTGACAAAAAACAAATTACTTTTTCGAGGGATGTCTTTTAAGTTTTGCATATAGAAACATGGTAGGCCGCGCGGATCGAACGTCAGTACTGAATCTTAACCTCAATCTTTAATAAACTTAAATTCATAGTTTCACAACAATACGTGCAGTGTTCTCACTACAGTGAATTTTTAAGTGTCACCAAGTCATTAGAAAAATGGAACTCAACCGAGAACGTTTTCGCGCCATAATTTATTACAACTTTCAGAGACAAATATCGCAACAAGAATGCCTTGCTGAGTTACTGTCTGTTTTCGGCAACGAAGCGCCACATCAGTCGACAATTTCCCTTTGGTATGGAGAATTCAAACGTGGACGGGTGAGTCTTAGCGACGATCCCAGGGTGGGTGCACCAAAAACGACAGTCACTCAGGAAAAGTCGATGCTGTGCGCAAACTCACCATTGAAGATAGACATGGGACATCTCGCGAGGTTGACGCGTCCTTGAAGATCTCAAAGACCTCAATTCAAAAAATTTTACATGAAGAATTAGGAGTAAGAAAATTAGTTTCTCGTTGGATACCCCACCTGTTGAATGAAGAGCAGAAAGCAGCCAGGGTTAATTGGTGTCAAAAAACGCTTGACCGTTTCATTCCGGAAACTCAAAAAATGTGTACATCTTTGTTAGTGGTGATGAATCGTGGATTTACTGTTATGAACCAGACAATAAACGACAGTCGGCTGTTTGGATGTTCCAAGGTGAAGAAAAGCCAACAAAAGTCAGCCGTTCTCGAAGTGTTTCGAAAAAGATGGTCGCGACATTTATGTCAAAAGCGCAACAATTCCTCTTAATGAGCAAAGGACTGTTACTGCAGATTTTTATACCACCATTTGTTTGCCAAAAGTCATCACCGAGCTTCGAAAAATCAACCCCGAAAGAAGAATCATCCTCACCAAGACAATGCAAGCTCGCACACAGCCCAAAAAACAAGTCAGTATTTAACGGAAGAAAACGTGGAATTATTGGACCATCCTCCATATAGTCCCGATCTAAGTCCTATCGATTTGTTTACTTTCCCGAAAATTAAAAACAGATTGCGTGGTCAAACGAGTGAAATAAGTGCTTCGAAAATTGGTTCGAGCGCATGCAGATGTGTATTAATCTTCGTGGAGAATACTTCGAAAAACAATAAAGTCATTTAAAATTACCAACCATGTTGTTTTATTTCCATGTGCAAAACTTAAAAGACATCCCTCGTATATGGTTTCTCATAATCTTGGTACATATTCCAAAAAACTAGCAAATCAATATTTCAGAAAGGATTTTTTGAATTTAATACACTAAATAATGATATAAAGTTTACTTGCAATTTAAAGACGTTTAAAAGAAAACTAAAGGAACATTTCATGGAATTTTCCCGCTGTTACCGGGATCAGATGCTTCTTAATGACAGAACGTCTTTGACGAATACTAAAGACGTTACACAACTCCCTACAACCCCCAAGGCTCAAGTTTCAACCCCTACAAAAAAAAATCCGAAAATGATCAGGAGGAGCCTCTGAAACGTCAAAAAATGAAGTTTTAAACGATTTTTTTCGTACTTCTGCCGCTACTCCGCCACCACTGGGCCGATTTTCAAAAACTACAATTTTTCACCATTGGCATAGTAGTAACCTTGTGTGGAAACGTAATCAAAATCCGAGCGGTACTTCTCATGCTATATATACTAAGTGACATATAAATCCGAACACCCAGTTTAAATGGTTTTATTTTAATAAAATTTTGTATAAGTACTTAATGAAGCGTAATAAGTAAATGATAAAAATTTCAAAATGATTGCACTGCTTTAAAGCCCATTGACTTTTAATAATGTGTTAATGCACCCTGATGTGCTACGCATTCTCCAACGCGCCTAGGCATGCTTCTGATCAGGTGGTCAATGTCCTCCTGTGGTATCTCATTCCAGGCAACCACCAGCTCCTCTCGAAGTGCTTCTAGAGTCTGAGGAGGACGTTGCAAATTGAGCAATCTCCTACCCATCATATCCCACACGTGCTCAATTGGGGGAAAGTCGGGAGATCTTGGTGGCCATGGTAACAATGTGACATCATTATGTTGAAAGAAGTCTATTGTGACTCTTGCAACATGTGGTCGGGCATTATCTTGTTGGAAAGTTGGATCTGCCAGGGTGTCAAGATGGGGTTCTAGAACTTCGTGGATATAACGCTGCGCGTTCATGTTACCTCTGATGAAGATTAAAGGTGACCTGGAACCATAAGCTATAGCACTCCAAACCATAACTCCAACAGTGTGATGAACATGTCTTTCAACAAAAAACTGTGGATTCCTCCTTTCACCACGTCGCCTTCTAACCCTAGCACGACCATCGTGCATGCCTAAACAAAATCGAGACTCATCACTAAAGACAATACTGTTCCATTCCTGATCCCAGAGTGACCGTTGTCTGCACCACTCAAGGCGATTACGTCGGTGTTCTCGAGTTAAAGGGAGGACCCAGTGTGGCCGGTATGAAAACAAGCCAAAACTTCTCATTCGTCGGTAAACACTTCGCATGCCAATAGGTCTTCCGTGTTCTGCAAACCATTCATTTGCAATGAACCTGGTAGTGGAGAAACGGTCCCTTAAGGCCAATAATCTTAGGCGGCGATCTTCACGGTCTGTTGTTCTACGGCGGCGTCCAGTGCCCCTTGCTCTTTGCGTACGGCCTTCTCGAAGCCATGCCTGACAACACCTAACCACAGTGTCTACACTTCTTTGCACTCTAACTGCAATTGCCCGAAAAGAAAGTCCAGCTTCCCGAAGTCCCACTATACGGCCTCTATCATACTCACTAAGTTGACGAAATCGTACAGGTCTCCGTACTCTAAGCATCGTAACCGATCGTAAAGGATGTCAAGAACCAAAATCCGCCAACGTTGATTCTTTACTGCGGCTGAACTATTCATTTTTAGAGCGTTAGTGAATTAAAAAAAAGCAGTATAAAAACCGGAATGTCCAACTGATAAGGCTGAAAATTTTTTCACTTGTTATTTACAGTAAGATAAATACATTCACCAACTTTTATTAAAATAAAACCATTTAAACTGGGTGTTCGGATTTATATGTCACTTAGTATATTTGTAAGCGTTGTTCGTTCGTGTACTTCACCATGACGAAAATGTTTTCTTTACTGAATGTTTTGACGACAGTTCGGTAATTGATTTAAAGGTGCGTTCACAGTGAAAGTTCAAAGTCGTCAAGTCCCTATTGGAAAACCCGATACATGTCATATTACATCCAAAAAAAAACCATATAATAATATAATACTTCCTCGCGCAGCGGCACAGGAAGTAAAAAAGAATGTTTGGAAAACAATGTACCGTATTAATTTTTGGAACGACCGATTAATAACAAATACTACATTCTTGACGAAACTTACCCTCTTGCTTTTCAATATCCTTGCAATACGCCGCAGCCTGACCGATTAATAACAAATACTACATTCTTGACGAAACTTACCCTCTTGCTTTTCAATATCCTTGCAATACGCCGCAGCCTGCTCCCTGGGCAGGCAGATCAACAGTCCTCCCGACGTTTCCGCTGAGTGACCCTGCAACAGCTGGAACATGTTGCCGCAAGCTTTCGCCACCGCGGCCATCTTCGCGATCACTGGCAAGTTGTGGATCACGAACGATACTTCGTTCTTTTGATGGGAGGCTAACGTTTGCGCGTGACCTAGTAGACCGAAACCTACAGACGAGAAAATCTGTATAGTAGATATTTGAATTACTGAGATCGCAAAGTGTTAGTCACCAAATAACAACCCGAATATTTTCCGCATTCTCTTCATCAACACAAATATCCCGGGCGAACTGTATTTATTGTTAAACCTGCTTAGTTATTTGTTGCTAAGGGAAAGAAAGAATTTTATTATAAAGCATGCCGTACCTGTGATGTCTGTGGCTCCGTGCGCGTTGTATTTGTGCATCAACCGACTCGCGATGCGGTTCAGCCTGGCCATGGAATCCATCGCTCGATGGTACGCTTTCCTTACATCCTCTTCGCTAACAACCAACTTGATTCTATTCCATCGTTCCGGTTGGTCCAGCCATTGATGCGCATTCACAGCAACCTGTAATATCAAGTATCATAAAAAAGGGTTGTCCAATAGGGACGCAGGAAAGTAAACGTCAATTTGACATAGACGCCATCTTTGTTTTCTGTCACCGACATGTCATTTTGTTAGTTGAATGTTTACCATTGATCGCTATGGAGTCGTATTCGATTGAAGACCGCATTAAAGTTATTCAAGAGCACTACAAAAATGGTGCAAAAATAAAAAACACGTTTCGCGCGCTTCGTGAACATTTCGGTCGCAACAACCGCCCAAACGAAACAACCGTCGGTCGTCTGGTGCGTAAATTCGAGGCAACAGGTTCTGTGGCAAATCTGCCAGGCTCTGGCCGGCCAAGGAGCGTTCGCACACCGGAACATATTGCTGTTGTGAAGGAGAGGGTGAGAGACGATCCGAAACAATCAACGACGCGTCGATCCCAAGAATTGGGCATTTCGAGAACCAGTTTGCTCCGCATTCTCCACAAGGATTTGAATGTACACGCCTACAAGATCCAATTGACGCAAGAGCTGCGTCGGGCCGACCATTTTTCGCGCCGAACGTTCTCAGATTGGCTCCTTGAACACCGCCAAATTGATGCCAATTTTTCATCAAAAATCATGTTCAGCGACGAAGCGCATTTCACTTTGAATGGGACGGTAAACAAGCAAAACTGCCGCATCTGGGCGAACGAAAATCGTCGTGAGTATCAAGAGCAGCCGATGCATCCTCAAAAAGTGACTGTGTGGTGTGCATTGTGGTCAAAAGGCAACATCGGACCTTACTTTTTCGAAAATGCGGCCGGGGACGCCGTTACCGTCAATTCTGAGCGATATCACGTGATGATAGAGGACTATTTTTTGCCGCAACTTGAAGGAAGGATATGGACGATGTTTATTTCCAACAAGACGGTGCAACATGCCACACAACCAACGTCAATATCCATCGATTGCAGTCCTTCTTCGGTGAGCGCGTGATTGGACTTCTTTTTATGGGGATATTTGAAAAGCAAAGTCTACGTCAACAAACCAGCCACCCTCCAAGAACTCAAAAACAACATCATTGCCGAGATAAATGCCATAGAACCGACCATGTTGCAAAATGTCATTGAAAATTTCGACCATCGCGTGGGCATCTGTAAATCCAGTCGTGGTGAACATTTGAGCGATATTATTTTTCATACATAAATGGTATAAATAAACCTTCAAAATAAAGTACCCAACTTGATTTGAATCTCAATCTTTCTTGTTTTAATAGAAGTGTGATGTACTATGTAAGTGGCTTTCATGCTACGAGATTCTTTTTCCACTGTGAATAAATGAAATAAAACGAACTATATGTATGATGACAACTTGGCACTAGGTCCAATGGGCGGCCCCTAACAATGTCAGATATGTACATGTCACGCTTTAGAAATTATGTTGAAAAATTATCAGTTTGCCTTAATAAATACCCATAACTGCTTTTACCTGTGTTCCTAATGGCTTAGTCAATACCAGCACATCCCCAACAACAGCATTGTCGGGTACAATGTACTCATTGGGTTGACACACTGTCGTGGCCACACCTCCAATCGTACACCATGGATTCACAACTGTCTGGCCTCCTGTCACAGTCGTACCTGTTGAATAAGAATACAATTTGGTCAACATACATATCGAAATTCTATTTTTTTTTGCATTGTATTAACTCTCTCTTGGACGGAACTTCACTTGAACTGACGCGGACACGAGAAAATGCAGACCAGACAAAAAGCAAAATCCTTTATCTTTTTTTTTTCTGTTGAGAGAATCGCTATTGCGTTTCTTAATCGTGCAGGGGATTCACCGACTTCCGGCACAAACGCAGCCTATGTGGTGCATTTCTGTCCGAGGTGAATTAGGGACTTCCCCGAGTTGGTTATTCTTTGGGTACACGCTTTCGATTAAACATTCATTCAGTACTAGTCTGACGTCTATGCGTGGCCGACACATTTTTTGTAGAAATTATGAGAGACCTAGATTGGAAAATGGCTAAAGAAAACAGAAACATTTTTTGTTATTTTTAGACAATGCCCTGGTACAGTTTTCGAGTTAATAAAGAAAATTACATCCCTGAATGCAGTTTATTTGGCAAATGACACTTGAGACCAAGTAACCAAAGAAACAGTACAAAACTGCAGGATTTAGTCATGAAAATATGCGAAGTGAAGAGCAGTTAAATGAGGCTGATAAACCTGACTCAGAAGATGACTTACCACTTAATGAACTTTCAGATATCCTCAAAAAGAATTTATTGAAAGTGACTGATAATGAAAACCTTTATGATTTTTTGAACCTGGATGAAAGTTTGTATGTTGAAGATCCAGATTCAGGCCGAACAATTGAAAATCCATTTGAAATACAAGAACTTTTTGAAGATTCTTATGTTGATGAGGTTCCAGTACCAACAGAAACTATTCCAAATTATGGTAAAGCTATTACCTTGACCGAGCAGCTCCAAAGTTTTGTCAAAAATCAGGGAGATACAGAGTCTTTGGAGCTTCTATTTAAATCGGAAACACGATTTCAAGACGTCATTTTAAACGAAAAGAGGAGACAAACGACAATATATGAATTTTTCCGTCTTTAAAATGAATTTTCATTTAATTGTTCTTACAACATATATGTACATACTTTGTATATACAGTAATGGACAAAAGTATATAGACAAATTAATATTGTACTTTATTTCTTCTTTAACTTGTTTTATTAATACACCAACCTGTATACAATGTTATAGGATAATACTCACTTATAAATAGATAAATTCATTAGACTCCCTTCAATAAAAAATTAATTAGAAAAAACTGGAACTATGAAGTACAAAAATATATAGACAAAGCAAAACAATTATAGAAAAAAGAAGCAATTATCAATCACCGCCTGGCATCATCTCGGCATAGAATGTAGAAGTTTCTTGACATAAAATTCAGCAATCTGTCTCCACTTTTGCTCTAAATTGGCAAAAAGTTGATCATTGTTTGAATAATTTTTATCTCGTATTTGCTTATATAAGTATTATTCCATAGATCTTCAATGGGGAGACTGTGAAGGCCATTTGAGAACTGGTATTTTTTCATACAGAAAGAATTTTTTTGCAAGATTTGAAGTGTGCTTCAGGTCATTATCTTGCTGGAAGACTGATCTTAAGGGCATATTGTCTTCCATATAGGGTAACATGACATGCTTTAATATGTCCGTGTATACAAACTTATCCATAATGCCATCTATTCTATGTAAAGGTCCCATCGAAAACCCTGAAAAGCACCCCCAAACCATAACAGACCTGCCTCCATGTTTGACAGTGGGCAAAGTGCACTTTGGGGTTCAATCTTTGTCCACTTGGGCGACGTGCAAATAACTTCAAATCATTTAATCTTCTGGTTATAGTTTTCATAGAAACACTGACAATTCCTTTTGTCTCGATTTCGGCTTGTATTTGTCTTGGGGTTTTAAACGGATCTTTGGACGAAATTACTCTTATTAATCTAACTGATCCAGCATTTAGTTTTCCAGGCCGACCACTTCTCTTAGAAGCTTCCAAGATACCTTTTTGTTTATATTCGTTCAATATTGCCTTACGCTTCAGCTTCAAATTTTTGGCAATGTCGACTTGATGTTAACCATCTTTGTATAACTCAATGATCTTAGTTTTCACATCGAAAGAAATTTCTGGACCACATGGCGTGGTCTTAAAATCACTCAACCCATTCCACAATACTTGATGAATACAAACTAATCCTCTTCTGACACGAAACTGTACTAAACTAATGTTGAAAAGAATTTGTCTACATATTTTTGTCCCTCATAAAAAAGTGCTTATATTCAGATTTGTATTGTTCATTGCAGATAATGTAAAAAACAAGGAATTTAGTTTTTCTACTAATAACGCATTTGTTCATGGAGCAATGAAATATGAATTCATTTTCTAAAGGTATTTAGGTAAATATTCATATTTGTCTATATAGTTTTGTCCATTACCACTACATACTTTGTATATATCTAACGGTAACAAACCTATTTTCCTTAAAGTTTAAAGTTTTTTGTTCAATTAAAAGAAAAATTACATACACAAACGTTTTGAATGACCCAGTTTCTCTCATATATTCAGTTTTCATTGAAAACACAATTTTTGAAGTATTTCTTTTATATGCCCCTCTTGAACGATCATTTTCAGCTGGTCCTGGTGGTGCCTGACCAAAGATGATTTCACAGTATATAAAATGTCTTACCAGCTTCAAGAGCCGAATCCTTAAATCCCCTCATGATCAGAGGAATGACAACGTCTCTCTCCTTCTCGGTCATCTTGGTGCTGACTCCGAGCAGCATCAACATATTGTCACACTCTGTCACTCCCATGGCGTACAGATCGCTCAGAACGTTGGCGCATGCTATTTTGCCCATCATGTACGGGTCATCCACCAAAGGATAGAAGAAGTCAGTGGTTTGGACGAGACACAGACCTCCATGGCGTAAAGGAGTAACCTGAGAAAAAAAAGATACTTTAGAAAATATAGTATATGACTGAAAAATACATGTCCAGATAAATAATTGTTTAAAGTAGTAGTAGTAGTAGTAGTAGAAAGATTTATTTAGCACATTTGGCTACATAAACAGAATAATTGTAAACAACTTAGAACTAGTAAATTCAAGCCATATGGTGTATGATGTAAATGCTGGGCAACCTATAATTGTAGATTTAACAAGTGATTTCTCAATTTTACTTTAAATTTTGTCAAAGTTTTCTGGTCTTTTATCTCGGAGTATAATTTATTATATTCAATCAACCCTTGATGGAATACAGATTTGTAGCATATGTTATACTTTTTGGTCATTAAATGGAAGTCATCTTTATTACTGGTATTATATAAATGATGGTCGACATTTGATGATGTTAAATTAGTTAGACTTGATGGAAACATATTACTTTTTACTTTATAAATGAATATCATTACAAGATATTTGATAAAATTTTTTACATTGAGCCATTTTAATTTGCTAAGCATTTGACTAATTGGAGTATATTTATCTTTATTTAGTATTATTCTCATGCACTTATTTTGTAAAATTTACAGTCTTTCAAAAATGGAATTATTTGCTAAATATAGAACAGTCGAACAGTACAAGAAATTTGGAAGAATGATGGTATTATAGATAATTTTTACTGCTATATGAACTCAGACATCCAAAAACTCTCGATAAATATCCCACTTTACTACTAATCTTATTTATAACTTTTTCATAATGAATATCAAAAATTAATCGAGAGTCAACAAAAACCCCCAGGTATTTAAAATTTTCTACGAATTTAATATCTTCACCATCAATATTCAGTTGAACATTTGTACATTGTTTTTTTCCGATTATCAAGGCTTTCGTTTTACTTGCATTTAATTTTAGTCTGTTAGATGCTAACCATTTTGAGACAAGCTTCAAGTCTTCATTTATATAAGAGATACCAGACTGAATATTTTTAGTACTTATATATAAATCATAGTGTCATCGGCGAAAATCTGAATTTTGCATTTTTTTACTATGGCAGGTAAATCATTTTTGTATAAAATAAAAAGAAGTGGTCCCAGGATACTGCCCTGTGGAACACCCAACGTATTTTCAATTTTTGATGAAATAGTGTCATTAACTTTTGTAACTTGCATCCTTTTAGACAAATAATTTCTAAACCAATCTAAAACACTTCCTGTTATACCATATGCCTTCAATTTACCTAACAAAATATCTCTATCAATCGTTTCAAGTGTATCTGAGATTTATAGCTAATTGCCATTTGCAGCTGACACAGCAAATTGCAAGTTTTAACTGACAATTAGAGATAATTGCAATTTATATGTAGCAATCAAATAGCCAATTGCAACTTGTAGCTGAAAATCACAGCTAATTGCCTGTTGAAGCTGGCAATCATAGCTATTTGTACCTTGAAGCTGACAAGTATAGCTAATTAACTGTTATAAGTGATAATTAAAGCTAATTGTGATTTGTAACTGACAGCCAATTGCTACTTTTAGCTGACAGTTAGAGCTCGTTGCAACTTGTAGAGGGAAATTGCAGCTAATTGCCACTTGAAGGTGTCAATTATTCATAATAGCAACTTGTAGATCACAAATAAATTGACAAGTGTATCTTATAACTGAGAGTTATAGCTAATTGCCATTTGTAGCTGATAGAGCCTATTGTAAGTTTTAACTGACAATTAGAGATAATTGCCACTTACGTATAGCAATAAAATAGCCAATTGGCTGCATCTTGAAGCTGTCAAGTACAGCTAATTGGCTGTTATAAGTGATAATTACAGCTAATTGTGATTTGTAACTGACAGCCCATTGCAAATTTTAGTTGACAACTGGTAGCTAAAAATTATAGCTAACTGTCAATTCATAACTAATCACTATAAATTTATAGTTTTCTATATGTCATTTTAATGCTTTCATAGTTTAAACCTGCAACATTAGTGTTCCAAATCTGTATCTCACCCTTAGCGCCATAAATACAAACATAAAAACGATTCAAGCGCCACCTACAATTTGTAAATAAACAATTGAAGTGTGGATAGTGGACGGTTGTTTTGTAATTTGCATTGTTTGGTGTAAAAAGCATGGAAAGAGGGAAAATATAAGATATGAGCCGGTGGGCTCAAGCCGGTCCTGGCGCCGCTATGGAAATACTAGGTCAGGTCCAAATAAACAAAGAACAAAAAATTTTGAGTGATGAAAGAAGCCATTACATTGAAAACCGGTATTTATCCTGTTGTACTTCTGCCGATTCCAGAATGCAAACTTACCGAACAATCAAGGCCGATTCCGATGCGCGGAATGGCCATATGCATGAAATGAGCATGTTCATGCTCGGCGGCCGAGTTGTAGTCCTGCTGGAGGCCCTCGACGAGCTTATTGAGCACCTCCTGGGGCACTTTGCATCCGCGGCCCTTCAGATCCGCGAAACGCGTCAGCCTAAAACTTGCTTCCAAGTCGTGAGCCAACGGGTCGAACGGCCGCCGCAACGCCAATGCGTTCGGGTTCCCTCCGAGTTCCAGCTGAACAGCACCGAGAGCATCTTGCTGGACACCTGCTACTTGGTAATCACCCATACCGCCGGCTTCCAAGTTTTGAACTTGAGATGAAAATTCACTCGTACTACCGTGTTAAAAACACTCGCTCCACAAGAGCGTTTCTCAAACAATCGCGAGACGCTTGTAAAATGGCGTTCGTTACCGCCGCTGTTGCCAGATCGACTATTTTTACACAAGATCCCAATTGGACCAACCAACTTTCTACCGAATGGGCAAATTCAGACACATTTCAATAGTTTTAAATCTAAAATATACAATAGCAATAGCATAAAATTTTTAAGCTTGCTTGTGGAATTGCAGAATTACAGATTCATCTGAATAAAACGTGTTTGTTGTTTCCTTTATATTTGTCGATGTATTTTAAGGTTTTATATTTCACTGGTCTATGTTTGAGTAAATATACGGGGTGAAAATATTTACAGAACTAAAAGAATTTCCAAACATAACATAAAAGAGCACATGATATTATAATGTTCCGTCACCAAGATAATCAATTTTAATTTGAAAGACAAAAGTCCAAAATGGATAAATATAGGTATAAAGTTGGGACACAAAAGTGACGTAAATATGGGACAAGATGTATATACAAAGGGAAAAAGATGTTTATTCAAACAACAAATATTAAACTGACAAAAAAGGTAGTGGCGTACATTTTTCTGACAATAATATTCACTAAGGTGCCCCCGGCAGGACACTGGACCTGATAATTTTAATCTACTTAGGGCTAAATCAGCCTCTTCATACAACAAATAATATTGCCAAATTTCAACCGAACCGAGTAAATATTTTTTAAGATATTGATACATTTTTTTATTTATCACCCCGTACCTTAAAAAGTCTGCATTTCCAGACCCATGTTTTTAGAAACTTTTTTCATATTATTTAACAAATAATCACTCTACAAAATATCTCTGTCTATTTTTCGAACACCCTGTAAGTAAATGCCAATTACTAAGAACTTCATTTTACAGTAATCTGATTTTTGCAGTAACCCAAACGATATGTTTTCGTCTTCAACGATACAAATAAACTTTTAACACCTTTGTATCTTGGTAATGAATAATTGGATATTGTATTAGCGATGATAAATATATATATATA
This sequence comes from Acanthoscelides obtectus, assembly GCA_963669975.1. Taxonomy (NCBI): domain Eukaryota; kingdom Metazoa; phylum Arthropoda; class Insecta; order Coleoptera; family Chrysomelidae; genus Acanthoscelides; species Acanthoscelides obtectus. The sequence goes on along the minus strand of CAVLJG010000004.1, from coordinate 115,378,176 downwards.
TTTAATGAACTTAATGTTTTTTGTCTATGAGAATCCTGTTTGACCTTCGAGTATACTTATTTAGTACGATTTTGTGAACTATTTTGATGATTTTTATGACCGCCGCTCTATTCAAGAAGTTTTAGGAGCAGGCACACTCTTTCACAGTAAGTTATTATCTCTTGCCGATGATCGCCTCACTGAGAAAGTTCGTCGCACGCCTATGGCTGCTGCATACACATGAATCTTTCAATGATTCCTTAGATCACCCTGTATACGCATAACATTTTATTGAAGTGAAATTAGTCAAGTTCAATGGCTTAGCTTTATTGAGCCTGTCAAGCTTTAAAATTGCTATTAAGGAGATTTGTCTTTTGATAACTATGTTATTGCTTACTACATACGGTGACATATTTATACTACATGGTGGTGATGTTTTTATTAAGCTTAAAAATGACAGTATAGAAATATTTTTTGGTTTATAAGGTCTACCAAAATAACGTGAAAAGTACGAATGGTAGTCACGGAATGAGCTATTCTTTTTATATAATAATAATATTATGTTACATGAGGTACAGTTATTCCATATTATAGTTTCAGTCCTTTTTCTGTATATTTTTAGTGATTTACTCTGGGGATTGCTGAGCGATATACTTTTTTCGCTATGAGTTGATGATCAGGTTCATTTGATTTGCTATATGATTGACAAGAAGCTTTATCGGAAAGCCGAAATCCCATACAAACTTTTTTTCACTAGAAATTTTTACTGCCTGGTCGTAAAATCGATCTGGCAACACTGACCACCTATGCAGCCACACACCAATGCGCCTGTCAAGACACGAGATAAGTTCTAATTGGTCGATTTCGGCTGCAGGATTATACGTGCAGTTGCCAAAAGTTTTGCGGCTTTCCAAGAGTTTTCTTTATATTATGGTATTAAAATAAAATTTGGTGAAAAAATGCTCCACAAACATTTAATGACGAATTTTACATTTATCGCCGTACTTTACCTGCTTTGAAGTAATGCACACACTGCTTTAAATAATGATATCGTATTTATAATTTTTGAAATCCGAGGCCAATGGAGGGAAATATTCTGTCGGACGAGTAGTAATTTGCTTGCATAGTTGCCGATTCATTCGCCGGTTTTCAAAGTTTACGACCCAAAACAGGCTATTCCCAGTTATCTTGCGTTAAAATAACTTGATTGCATTTATGTTGATCATGGTTATTAAACAGAATACAAGAAAATCTATTGGTATTCTTTATTTTTCGAGTCCATTGTTCCCCCTCCTACTCTTTGTTCGCTTGGCAATAGTGGACGTATTTCCTGTACGACGTTGCCTAATTTCAGCAAGATGTATTGATTATGATACACATTTTCCAGTAATTGCAATTATAACACCGATATCGTTCTTAGCGAAAATTGATTTTGACGTAAATAAAAGTACTTGACCTCGTGCATCAACGCGGCATCTATAGTACGCACGTTTAGACGGCAGGAGATTTTAAATCGGAAATTCTAGAAATAATATACCAGTGTGTCCAAAAAAGTGACAACGCAGCATGCTTGACGTTTCTTGAAAAAATGACGTATGACAGATTTGACGCGTTGCTTGACTTTTGGTCTGTTTGGCCGCTTGGAAAATAGAAAATAGGTTTTTTCCAAATCCTGAATTGGATCCTTTTGTAGTTATTTGGTTAATGTAGGATATTAAACTAACATTTTTATTCATAATTGGGTGTTTAGACTCTTACATTGCATCCTAATTAATAACAGGTATGGAAGTACTATGTAAAATTTTACTCAATTGTATATTGAAGCAAAATTTAAAGTGATCTATTGAAACTAGACACATCTTGATCTTTAATATGAACCACTTGTTTTACAGATTAAAAAATGGGAGATACAGTGAACGACACAATCTTGGACATGGTCAAGAACTTGAAATCGACTGTAGAAATTCGGAGAACTACACGTGAGTTCCTTTCCCTAAAACGCTCTATAAGTAGCGTAAACTCAAACGACAGCAGTATAGAAGACTCCACCCCTGTAAAAAGGTTGAAGCAAGATAGCCTAATGGATTTGTCTTATATTGGCTCACCGAGAGAAGTGCGTCGATTAAGAGCCGATTTGCTAGAGGCAAGAAATACAATCAAAGCTCTCGAAAGTAGAATAAGTCACATGCACTGTGTACAGAAAGAGATGCAACTTATGTTTGACGAGGAGAGTCAAGTACTAAAAAGGCAGAACGAGTATAATAATCGCACTATAGAGGGGTTAGAGAATCAGCTGCAGAGTATTAGGAAGAGGGAAACAGAACTAAAAGCAGAAATGATGCAGGTATGATTATTAAAATAAATTTCAAAATTTCCATTTTTGTTTAACTATACAGTAGACCTCCGGTAATCTGATAAACATTATGCAGGGCAGTGTCGGACTATTGAATTTGTCGGATTATAGAGGAATGCCTAAGACCCACTATAGTCAGGAATTTTTTACAAAAGAGTACCTTGTAATCCGACAAATTACATATCCAATGGTAAGATTATATATGTTATGTATATGTATGTACTTTGAAGTATAAATCATACATAGTTTATGTATGTCGAATTTAGTAAATTAAATAACAATAGAGAGCTTATGTTTTATTATAAAATTAAGCATAAATGCACATACATATGTACCAAAATAATCGAGAATTATTAATCAAAATCATTAATGAATTTATCAAATTATAAAGCTTGGAAGTATTCATCAGTTTTTTTTTGTTTGGTTGTTATAACGCGAGACTAGAGCTTTGTCCCTCAGTCTTCTCAAAAGTAAAAGTTCGTTGTAGGATGTACCATTCTCTTCAGCCTATTGTAAACCTAGCTCAAAGGCGTTAATTGCATCTTGTGCTGTGACTTGTAGAGCAGTTGCAATCACATCGTCGTTATTTTCCTGATTGTTTGTTGTATAATTAGAAACCTCTTTTATAATCTTTTCGTCAGACATTACATGCAAAACATTTTCCTTTTTATCCATTCCACGGCACCAGATTTCCAAATCTTCTGGACTTATCTGCGTTTCAGTAGCGACTAGTTCTATAACTTCCGAAGCTACACTGATTTGTGGAACGTTGCTAGGAGTGGTGACTATATCTGGCAATAACTTTTTCCAAGACGATTTAATAGTTGATGACGGTAACGCATTCTATGACTGACAAAGAGCAAAAACCAAGTCTTTCATATTAAATTCTTTTAAAGTTTTTTCTATTGGTTGGTCTTTTGATACGGCTCTCAGAAGTAGGTTTTTCTTATAGTCTTGCTTGACAAACTGAACGATATTCTGGTCCGTTGGTTGAATTAGTGCAGTGCAATTTGGCGGAAGAAACATTGCAGTGATGCATTTATCCTCAGTTGTTAGTTCTTCTTCAGACGGATGACCGGGAGCATTATCAAGAAGCAACAATGCTTTTTGAGGAAAATTATGGTCTTTTAACCATTCTCTAACTTCAGGTACGAAGCATTCATCACACCACTTTTTGCAAATGTCTTTTGTCATCCATGCACTTTTTGTCCATAATAGTGTATAGTTAAGGTAAATCAATGTTTTTGATTGCCCGTGGTTTATTAGATTTCCCAATGACCATCATCTTAAGCGCGTGTGTGCCCGCAGCCTTAGCACATGGTAGTATGCTTACATGCTCTTTACTTACTTTTCGTCCAGGTATGGATTTTTCGATAAAGTTTTGTGCATCACACGCCAAAAAAGCCCTGATTCGTCTGCATTGTACAGCTGTGACGGGTCAAGATTTAAATCTTTCACCTTTTGCAAAAATCTTGATTTAAAGGGCTCTCTATACAGGTGGCATCGTTAGAAAGTTTCTCTCCTGTAATAGTCATTAAATGTATGCCATGACGACTTTTAAAACTCTCTAGCCATCCTTTGCTGGTCACAAAATCATCTTTTTTTATTTCCTTATAAAAAAACTTAGCTTTCATGGCCAACATGGGTCCTGAAATTGGTGCATGTCTATTTCTTTCCTGAAGAAACCACATGTACAAAGCTTCTTCCACTTCTGGATGTTCAGCTTTCTTGAGTGTCTGTCTCTTGCCTGGTCCGCAGTCAGTAGTTGACACGAACTTCTTGATCTTCTCGTGGTTTCTTTTAATATCATAACTTGTAGTTCGGCCTACGCCATATTCACTTGCTAAACTACTGAAAGTTTCATTGCGATTTAAGCAGTCTAAAATATCACATTTTTGTTTAATTGTCAATGTTTTGTGCTTTCGCTTCTGAGTTTGTGATGACATTACTATATCATCAGTCGTTCCTACAATTGTAGGACGCCTTCATGGCCTTCTTGATTTCCTTAGTATGTACTCTCCTTCAGAAAGGCTGTGGTATTTTCAGATTTCTACTGTTCTGTGTCACCGTCAGTGAAGCTATGTTTTCTTTTTGAATTGTAGGAAATATCAGGCTGATATAACAGATCATATAAATCAAAACCATGAACAGTTCGATGCGAATAGTTAATTGTAACATAACCTCAAAATAGAGCGCTGAGACGGAACAGTAGAAAACTATGAAAATCAAGGAGGGCATCCTACAATAATTGTAGGAAGGACTGACAATACGACCCTTAGACATTGATTAGTTTCTGATACAAAACATTAATGCAGGTAAACGATAAATATAACATGCTGAAGCTAAAGACCTCGGAACAAATAGAAAAACTCGAGAAGACAGTAGAGGAGTTCAAAGAAGAAAGTAGACAAATCACATCAGAAGAACATAGTGCTGTGCCAAAATTAGAAAGGAAAATAGCAGCTTTGGAAACTATGCTAGTAGCTGCAGAAGAAGATGCAGAGGCCCAGAAGAAATTAGCGGCAGAATTAGGTAGCATTTTTAGTTATGCAGAATGCAGTGTTAAAAAAGGGACAAAATGTCAAGATACCTAATACCTTTTAGGCATAAAACAACATGTCTATTTCAACCTTTTCAATCATTGTTACTATTTTTTTATTCCAGAGAAAAGGCTTTCTGAGCATAACGCTGCTGAAAGGAATATGGAGCAAAAAGAACAAGCACTCCAAAGAGCTAGACTGCAAATCAAAGAACTAGAGTATGCAAAAGAAACTTATCTGGAATTTCAAGAACAGGCGAAGGTTTTAGCACTTTTCATCTACTTTATCTGTCTATTCATTTTATAAATTGCGTATAACTCATCTGATTTTTTAGAGTCAGTCACAGAAGTTGGCACATTATGCGGAGCTGGAAAAAGAAAATGTCCAGCTGAAGGAAGAGAACGCAAGAATAAGGGATGCTATTCAGAACAAGCTTATTCTTGAGGAGGAGGTGAATGATTTGAGGAATAGGTTGATTAAGTATAAGGAGCAGGAGAAAAAGCTGGTTGAATTACAGGTATTATAAATTGAAAATGTATAAGCCTGCAAGGTTGACCAAACTATTTTGGAGTTGGTACAAATATTTTTATATTTGGGATATAATCGGTGATTTTTAGGCGCAAGAATCTCAAAATGCGAGGTATCTAAACGAATGGCGCGCCGTAGCAAGAGGCATTTGCGAATCTACAGAATCCGACGCTTCATTGCCGCATTTATTGCGAGCAGCCGTGGAAAGACTGCAAACGCAAGAATTAACCTTGACTTCGGAAAAAGTCGACCTGGAGTCTCAACTTAAAACTGCTCTCTATGTAAGTTACACTCACTTGTTTATTTCGGTAATGCAAAATCGAAGGCCACAAAAGACATGTTTATTTATTATCTGATTTCACTGATCAACAGCCAAAAAATATCCTAAATAAAATCAACAAAATATTACTATTTTTAATGTGCTAAAACCGGAATGAAACTTATTTTATCAATATTAGTTCAAGTTTTAGAGATACGGTAATTATATGTGTTCCTGCTGTGACAGTGTTAATATACTGTAATTCACAAGAATGCACGTGCTACATTTTTATATTCGGCAAGAAAAGATGATGTAATCGGCATGATTGTGTTACGTTATACATACGTGTACATTATATTGTTTTATATTAGCCATTTTTTCCTCAGTTGGCTGACAGCGTTCATGCAAGATGTCTCGAAAGTGTGTAAACAATCCAGATCAGTTTTGTTACGTGTGTGGTGATATGACTTTTGCGTCTCAGAGACGGTCTATTACTCCACTAATAACAAAGGCATATCAGCTTTATTTCGGTTGTAAACTAGGTGATCAAGACAAACAGTGGGCACCCCACATCTGCTGTAATACATGTGCTTCAAGTCTGAGGAGCTGGTTAAATGGCAAAAAACGGTCTATGCGCTTTGCTGTCCCAATGGTTTGGAGAGAGCCTACAAATCATATTAATGATTGTTACTTTTGCATGGTACCTTGTGTTGGACAAGCCACAGGTATGCCCAAGAAAAAAAATCGGTTATTAGCTTCCCAAACATACCATCTGCGATGAGACCTGTGCTTCACAGTGACGAAAATCCTATTCCAAAACCCCCAGAATCCTACACTTGCGAATCAGAAAACGAATCAGATCATGGCGATCGAGTGATTCGTCAGGAAGAAGATATGCCATAACACAGTCAGAATTAAATGATCTTGTAAGAGATTTAGAACTTCCAAAATGTAAGGCAGAGTTACTTGGATCAAGACTGCAGCAGTGGAACTTGTTAGAAGACGATGTTTCAGTATGTGTTTTTCGTAAACGCCACAAAGACTTAGAACCATTTTTCAATATGGAGAATAACTTGGTTTTCTGCAATAACATTAACGGCTTACTGGCGGCTTTAAATATAAACTATAACCCAGAAGAATGGAGATTGTTTACAGACAGTTCAACATTGAGTTCAAAGGCAGTGTTATCGCATATTGGAAATATTTTACCATCTCTTCCTGTAGGGTATGCAGTTCACATGAAAGAATCATATGACAGTATAAAGTACCTATTGACATGCATAAAATACGATGAGCACCAATGGCATATTTGTGGCGATTTGAAAGTTGTTGCACTTTTACTTGGGCTGCAGCTGGACTACACAAAGTTTTGCTGTTTTTTGTGTGAATGGGACAGTCGGGCAAAGGCACTTCATTACACCAGGCAAAACTGGCCTGTTCGTCAATTCCTAGAGCCAGGTCAAAAAAATGTACAGCATATGCCATTAGTAGATTCGAACAAAATTTTATTACCACCACTGCATATCAAGTTGGGCCTAATGAAAAACTTTGTCAAGGCATTAGATAGAGATGGGTCAGCTTTTCAATACCTGCGTCAGATTTCCAAGACTAAGTGAGGCAAAGGTTAAAGAAGGTATTTTTGTTCGGCCACAGATTCGAAATATTTTGAAAGATACACAGTTTGAAAACACTTTAACAGGTATTAAAAAAACTGCTTGGAATGATTTCCGTCTGGTGGTCACTAATTTCTTGGGAAATAGAAAAGCTGACAACTATAAAACCCTTGTCAAAAATATGCTGTCATCGTATCAAAAGATGGGCTGTAATATGTCTCTTAAGATACATTTCCTACACTCACACCTGGACTTTTTTCCTGACAATTGCGGAGCCGTAAGTGATGAGCACGGCGAACGTTTTCATCAGGATATTTCAACAATGGAAAAAAGGTACCAGGGAAAGTGGAATCCTTCCATGCTTGCAGACTACTGTTGGACTCTTGGTAGAGATGCTCCAGTAACGATCCATAAAAGAACAGCAGAAAGACAGCGCATATAGTGATTCTTATAAGTATATGAATCTTGTTACTTTTTTTAATATATCCTTAAAACTAAAAAATTTTTTTCTAAACCGCAACTAATTTTTTTATTTCATTGTCATTTTTGGATTCAGCGCCCCAAAATTAACAAAGAAGTGCACTTTTCCCACAAGATACAATTGAAAAACTAAAATTTGTTGTCCAGTGTATCGACCTGTATAAAAATATGTCCTGAATAGGATTCCAATATTCATACATTTTTTAAATACCGTAGGAGGCTAAGGCGGCAAAATCGGAAGTCGAAAAGAATCAGAAGCTGATCACAGAATTGAAGGTCACAGGAGAACAAAAACAGAATTTGATTCATCGCATGCAGAAAAAATTGCTTTTGGTCAGCCGCGAAAGAGACAGCTACAGATTACAGCTTGGTGAGTTAATGCCCTTGATTCATTTCCATTGCAGCCATGTTTCCAAGTAGGATCTCACCAATTCCCTTAGAAGCCCATTTTCTTAAGGAGCAGACGACCTTTAAAATAAGGAATCACTCTTTGGATTTAAGATTTTGGGGGTGGTGTCACCCCGCTTAGGGGGCTGCACGTGCTAACGTGATTTTTTGCCAAACTTGTGTCCTCCTCGAAAACAAAATCGACGGGTCTGAGCGTTTTTCCAAAAAAAAACTGAGCTGCCAGTAAATGCGTCTGTTTCGTTTTCGATGCGCCACCCTTATATGCTGCATCTAGTTGACCTAGATTCAATAGCGAACTGAGTAATTTTCAGATTCTTATGAAAGGGATTTGACCATGTGCATGAACACATCGACTACCGGATCTGCGTCTAATCAACTTCAAAGCCAGAAGGAGAGAATCGAAAATCTTGAAAAGATTGTCGAAGGATACAGAGACATGGTCAGCAAGTTGGAAAATGATCTACAGACCATCCAACCTATGCAGTCAGGTAGTTTTGAATACAACTTAAAATGAACTGCAATTATTCAAAAGACATGGATTTGTACAATAACGGCCTAAAACTTGAACTGATGTTTGTTCTAGATATTGTACCAGTTCGGGCAGATCAAATTGCTCGCTTACAAAACGAAATTCGGCAATTGAAGAATGAGAACGAGAAACTACACGACAAGAGAGATGAACTAGAAATGCAGTTAGAATCTTATGTTGTTGGTCAGGATTCTCTACGTGGCGGGGAGGTAAGCAAACTTTAGTTTTAGATAAAAAAGATTTAATGTTGGGTAGACCCCCTACTTACCTGATATTGATTTCTTGTATATTTCTAACTGTAGTGAATTTAGTGTTAAAAACTTAAAGTAAAAACACATGTTAATTTATACATTTATTAATTGAATTTAAATTAAAACTACTCAAAATATAATTTTGTATCTGTTATGTAAAATATACGTAACATTAAATAAACAGGTGTCTGATAAATAAGTGCCCGCATTGGGAATAAGTGCCCGAATTGAAAAAAAATAAGAGAGATAAAATAAAAAAAAAATGAAAAATAATAAAAAAAAAGTTTTTTACTTAAAATAGTACAATAAGCGAGTTCGTTTATTAATTATAACATAAACGCATGTTCTACAATAATTTCACTGTTAGTTTGATTAAATTCCGCTTCTTATACGTTTAAGTTATCTAAAAATAGGCAAAAAATTAACGAATTTTAGTGTGTACCTATCCTTGAATTTTCAGAATAATTTAAAAAAAAATATTTTCTATAAAGGGGGGTTCTTTAAAAAAATCAATGCGGGCACTTATTCCCAATGCGGGCATTTATTGGTCAGACACCAATAAACATAAAATAAACTATAAATAAAATAACATAAGCAATAAGTCAATATTTTTAGTGAGAAGGATGAACTTGATGCTTTAATAATAAATTATCAACATTTGGCGTCAATTTTTTAAGGGTTAATCTTAAATCTCCTCGGCTAATGATGTCCAGTATGTTTCTTTTTTTCGTTAGGAGATTGGTAACAGCGCTGAACCCCTTTCCACTAGGTATGACGATTAAAAATTTCCTCGCTATATTCCATAATACGGGATAAGTAACGGGTATGTTGTTTTGCAGCCAGAATTGCTGATATCCGTTTTTAAACTGAACCTTAAGTTCTTCGTTTGTACTTAGTTCAGTCAGTTCCTCTTGTATTATGACATTCGTTTCTTCTATGTCACCATATGGATTAATTATCCGCGGTGGTATTACCATAGTCAAAATTTCCTCAAACCTAGATTCAAAATCTGAATAGAGGGCATTTAAACGTTGAACGTAAGTTGAAACGTCGTCTTCCTGGCAGCTCTGTGACAAATTGGGGAACTGAGAAAATTCGCCCCGTCCAATATTTTGCTTCATTAGTTTAACTCTGGCAAGAAACGCTGATAAGATGGACTTTGTTTTAATCAAATTTAAACTGTCGCCTTGTAATTGCAAATTAACCATATTAAATTTTGTAAACAAATCTGTTAAATAGGCGATGTCCGTTTTCCTCTCCATTAAATTTTCTTTTAAAATTTTATCTTTAGTATCGAGAAATTCTAAAATAGTCTCAAAAAGTGCAAAAAATCTTGTCAAACATAAGCCTTTCGACAGCCAGCGTACTTCAGTGTGAAGGAGTAATTGGTGAAAGTGTTCGTCATTTTCTTTACACAACCGCGCAAATAACCGCGTATTCAACGCGTTGCTTCGGATTCGGTTTACTGCATCAATGACTAAATGAAGTGATTCATGCAATCTAACATTCAAATTTTTAGCAACTAAATGTTGTCGATGGATGACGCAATGTATTGCTAACACCCCTGACACATTTTGTTTTAAATAGCTTATAAATCCACGATAACGTCCAACCATGGCAGGTGCTCCATCTGTAGCTACTGATATTATATTTGATAAAGGAATTGCTTTTTCAATGAAGTAATCCTTCAAAACATGAAATTTTGATTCACCTTTAGTGTCGGTTATCAAAGTTCTTGCGAAGAGCAGTTATTCGTAGATTTCTTGATTCATGATAAAACGAACATATGCCAATAATAATGCTGCATTATCAGGTAAAGTTGACTCGTCCAGTAGTATAGAGAAATGGGTCGTTTGCAAATAATTACATAAGAAGCTTTCAATATCAGAACTCATTTCATCAATACGTCTTTCAACAGTATTGTTGCTTAAAGGGAATTCTTTTAATGATATCAGATGCAGGTTTGTGTAAAACAGTTTTTAAAACCTCTTCAACGGCTGGCAAAATTAACTTCTCTCCGATAGGATGCGGTTTTCCGGATTTTGCTATAAGTAACGAGATATTGTAAGACACCCGCAAACCATCATCGTTTCTTTGTGACGTCGAAGCGAACATTCTGTCCAGTGTAGGTCTCTTCTGAAATTTACCTTTGAGTGTTTGAAAGTATTTCAACTCTTTGTCTGTTTTATCAGGGTGGCATCTTCTCAGATGATCTTGCAGTTTAGATGGTTTCATAGCGTCATTGGCCAAAACTTTGTTGCATAAAAGGCACATAGGCGATTGTTTGTCCGGCAATGATGGAATGAAGCCAAATTTCAAATAATCAACACTATACTGTCTACATTTCTTTTTAGATTCGGACATGGCATCAGTCATCTGTGGGCAAAATTAAATTATTTAAATAAGACAGAAAATCCAGCAGCTGTATATTAAAAATATTTTTTGATTTTTCCGAAAACATTTCATAATTCGAACATCTTCTTGCAACAATTAGCTCAAAATATGGAGATTGCACTGTAATTATATTACCGATTGCTAAAACTTTCAAAGAGAAATTATTGAGGAGTACTCGTGTAATTTTGCATGATTGAATATTTAACTACTAATAACTAAAGTCATGATTGGCTTAATTTATCTATCTTTGCTAACTACGAGTACAAAACTAAAATTTAATAAAAAATAATGTACTTACTTTTCTTCAGCACTCTCAAACAAAATAACACTCACTATAATTTGTGTGATATACTATCTGTTTATATTTTTTAAAATATTTTCTTAGCACTTTCCTTTTCAAGATTCAGGAAACGAATAAACGTATTTGTCCCACATTCGTATTTATAGAGTGACGAATTGAACAAGACAGTACAAGGTAGCGACTCTCAGGTTTTTACAAGTTCAAAATGTATTGCGACCACAAAACGAATACCAACATCCTACAACTTACACAATTTTATAAACATATATAATACATTTTTTACTTCATAGGTACTTTTATAAATAATGTATATGTTTTGATATTATAAGATAATATGATGTAAGTAAATAGGTACTATCAGTGTATGTGTTGAGATCCACTATAGTGGACCCCCATATTCATTTCATGGACCCCCAAATTTTTTTTCGCTGACGTAGACCCCTTGCAGGTTGTCATAGACCCCTAGGGGTCGATATAGACCACTTTGGGAATCAATGTTCTACATCAATGAATAATTCCTTTCATCTCGTTTGTTTACAGATTGATTTTTAATTTTATCGACAGGTACTACATCTCGCCAACAATCCTCTGTCGGAGTGCATCGCTCAAAGGGAAAGCTACATCGAAAGGCTTGAGCAAGACGTGGAAAAGCTGAAAAAGAAGATAAAGAGCTTGGAAAAGGGACTCGAAACCTCGAAGTTATCGGACGCGACTTTGAACCCGCAGGAAGTGAGCGCTTTGAAGGAACAACTGAAGGCCCAGGAGTCGCAAGCGCAGATGTTGAAAGAGTATTTCAAGTCCCAAATGCAGGAGTTCAGAAATGTCATCTATATGTTGCTCGGATACAAGATCGATCGGACGCAGACGTTGTATAAGTTGAGGAGCATGTACGCTGATAGATCAGAGGACCATCTCTGTTTTCAGGTAAAAAAAAGACGTTATTCTGTATTATATTTGTGTTTGTTGAAGATTTATTTAGCATCAATGCTACAAGTCTATTTTGTATAATATTCGTTTACACATTTTTTTGAATCAATTTTCCATAATTTTACATTCTTGTCCGTTAAAAGTACATCTCAATGCATAAAGTGATTTTTTTTTATTTCACATTGAACATTTTAAAATTCGAACACTGTTTAATATAATTACACAATTTATTAAATTCAAATATTCAGTCTTTGAATTACAGTATAGTAGCATAATACAGGGTGGTCCATACGTCCTTTGAAATTTCAAATTTGAATAAAATTTAACGGGTGAGCGTGAGCGGCGCGGGCGAGGTGGGGGCAGTATCTTCAGTGACTGGGAATTCAGTCGCCATGGAGTGTTTCACTAGAGCGGATCGTGCTTTTTGTGTGCGCGCGTTTTATCAAAATAATGATGCGGCAACCATTGCGCGGCGTAAATATCGAGAATACCACAATTTACACAATTTTACAAAGTGTCCAACAGCTCAAACGATTAAGAACTGGGTTGCTAAGTTCGAAGAGACTGGTTCGACGTTAGATAAACAGCGGTGGGGTCGACTAAGGACAACTCGTATTGAAGAAAAAATCAATATTGTGGCACAGTCTGTTCGTCAAAATCCTACCCAGTCTACTCGTAAGCGTTCCGGTGCATTAAACGTACCCAGAACATCTTTACAGCGGATTTTAAGGAAAGATTTACGTCTGCACGCTTACAAAATTCAGTTAGTGCAGGAATTAAAAGATAATGACGCTATTCAGAGACTAAACTTTGCGAATGAAATGTTGAATCGATTTTCTTCGCTCAATAATGTGTTGTTCTCGGACGAGGCTCACTTCCATTTAAACGGGCATGTAAATAAACAAAATTGCCGTTATTGGAGCCCCGAAAATCCAAGGCGTAAGCATCAGAAGCCCTTACACAGCCCTAAAGTTACAATTTGGGCTGCTATGTCAGCGCATGGCATCGTAGGCCCTTATTTTTTTGAGGACGACAGAGGTCGCGCATTAACTGTTACTTCGGAGCGGTATGTAGCAATGATAGAAGAGTTTTTGACACCAGCGTTGCAGAATTTTCCAGGCTATAATACGCAGACCTGGTTTCAACAGGACGGAGCAATTGCCCACACCTCCAACACTTCTATGCCCGTCGTCTGTCAACTTTTTCCCAGCAAAGTAATTTCTCGAAGAGGAGACATTTCCTGGCCACCACGTAGTCCAGATTTGACCCCAATGGACTTCTTTTTATGGGGCTACCTCAAGAGTAAAGTGTACGACACCACTCCGCGATCAGTTGATGTCCTGAAAGAAATGGCAAGCATTACAGTGTTGACTTGCCGCGCAGTCATCGACAATTTTAGACGTCGTTTATATGAGTGCCGTGATCGTAATGGATTGCATTTAGACAATGTGATTTTTAAAACATAATTCCCATTCAATAAAGATGATAACAAAATATAATAATTCTTCATAATGTAACTAGTTTGGTTTTATTCCTTTTTTTCCAGCTCAAAGGACTTATGGGCCACCCTGTATTACAATTTTCTAGATGAAAACCTATACTGCCTCTAGTCTCGTAGTTATGATAATTATTTATCTGAAGTTTTTTAAATGTTTTTTTTTATGGTGGTAATAAATGATTTTTTAATTTGAATATGAGAATGAGAACTAAATAATATTTGAAATTTTTTACATTCAACCACTGTAGTTCTGACATAATCAAGCATATTTGTTTTTATTCAAAATGATTCTCATAGCTTTATTTTGTAGAATTTGTAATTTTAAAAATATGTTTTCATTCATATGTTCCAAGATGGTGGAACAATATAAAAAATGGGGAAGACTGATAGTGTTATACACAATTTTTTTGGAACACATTCTGAGATTGTGGGAAACTCTATAGAAGTAATTTATCTTTTTTATTTTTGAAATAATGTATTCATAATGATAACTGAAACAATGGTTTACTATCCACACATATACCGAGATCTCTAAATGATTCAACTATTTCAGTTTTTTCATCATTAATCATGAGCCTAATTATTGTATTGTTTATTCATTTTTTTTTTAGGTTTATTAACATTTAACCAGTTCATACTGTTTTAATATCACTATTTAACAGTTCTGACACAGTTTATGTTTATGAGCTATATATATCAATGTATCGCCCGCAAATATTTGCATTCTGCATTGTTAAAAAATGTCCGAGATATCATTTATACTCGTATAAATAGTAACGGGCCTAATTTACTCCCCCTGTGGCACCCCTACTGATAATATCTTGAATGCTTGACATATTTCCAACTTTAGGCTTTTGACTTCCATTTACTATCATTTATATAATATATAATAAATAGTAACGGCCCTAATTTACTCCCCTGTGTCACCCCTACTGCTATATTTTGAACACTTGACAAAATATTTCCGAATTTAGTTTTTTGACTTATATTTGCTAAATAATTTTGTAAAATGTTTAATACTCGTCCTTTAAAAGCATAGTGATGCAATTTCGTTAACAATTCGCCCCTATCTATAGTCTCAAATGTCCTTTTGAAGTTTATAAATACTGTTACGAGAGATGTATTTTAAGTTTCGTATATGGAAATAAAACAACACGGTAGGAAGTTTTAAATGACTTTATTGCTTTTCGGCCTACTATGTTTCTATATGCAAAACTTAAAAGACATCCCTCGTAGAATACAATTTCTTATCTATACTTCTTCTCCAGTTTTCCACCACCATTTGGATTGCTGTTTCTGTAGAATAGTTTTTTCGAAATCCAGCTTGATTTTTTGTCAAAACTTTATTTTCTTCAAAGAATTCAATGATTTGTTCGTATATGTACTAAGTGACATATAAATCCGAACACCCAGTTCAAATGGTTCTATTTTAATAAAATTTTGTATAAGTACTTAATGAAGCATAATAAGTAAATGATAAAAATTTCAAAATGATTGCACTGCTTTAAAACCCTTTGACCTTTAATAATGTGTGGATGCACCCTGATGTGCTACGCATTCTCCAACGCGCCTAGGCATGCTTCTGATCAGGTGGTCAATGTCCTCCTGTGGTATCTCATTCCAGGCAACCACCAACTCCTCTCGAAGTGCTTCTAGATTCTGAGGAGGACGTTGCAAACTGAGCAATCTCCTACCCATCATATCCCACACGTGCTCAATTGGGGATAAGTCGGGAGATCTTGGTGGCCATGGTAACAATGTGACATCATTATGTTGAAAGAAGTCTATTGTGACTCTTGCAACATGTGGTCGGGCATTATCTTGTTGGAAACTTGGATCTGCCAGGGTATCAAGATAGGGTTCTAGAACTTCGTGGATATAACGCTGCGCGTTCATATTACCTCTGATGAAGATTAAAGGTGACCTGGTACCATAAGCTATAGCACCCCAAACCATAACTCCAACAGTGTGATGAACATGTCTTTCAACAAAAAACTGTGGATTCCTCCTTTCACCACGTCGCCTTCTAACCCTGGCACGACCATCGTGCGTGCCTAAACAAAATCGAGACTCGTCACTAAAGACAATACTGTTCCATTCCTGATCCCAGAGTGACCGTTGTCTGCACCACTCAAGGCGATTACGTCGGTGTTCTCGAGTTAAAAGGAGGACCCAGTGTGGCCGGTATGAAAACAAGCCAAAACTTCTCATTCGTCGGTAAACACTTCGCATGCCAATAGGTCTTCCGTGTTCTGCAAACCGTTCATTTGCAATGGACCTGGTAGTGGAGAAACGGTCCCTTAAGGCGATCTTCACGGTCTGTTGTTCTACAGCGGCGTCCAGTGCCCCTTGCTCTTTGCTTGCGGCCTTCTCGAAGCCATGCCTGACAACACCTAACCACAGTGTCTACACTTCTTTGCACTATAACTGCAATTGCCCGAAAAGAAAGTCCAGCTTCCCGAAGTCCCACTATACGGCCCCTATCAAACTCACTAAGTTGACGAAATCGTACAGGTCTCCGTACTCTAGGCATCGTAACCGATCGTAAAGGATGTCAAGAACCAAAATCCGCCAACGTTGATTCTTTACTGCGGCTGAAATATTCATTTTTAGAGCGTTAGTGAATTAAAAAAAAAGCAGTATAAAAACCGGAATGTCCAACTGATAAGGCTGAAAATTTTTTCACTTGTTATTTACAGTAAAATAAATACATTCACCAACTTTTATTAAAATAAAACCATTTAAACTGGATGTTCGGATTTATATGTCACTTAGAATATATCACTACTACTTCATGGTATTTTTTGCGTATTTGTCATTCCATCATTCGAAGGACCCTTTGTGTTCATGATATTCATAAAAAATTATTGACTATCTTGTTTTATTCCAGGTAAACAAAGATGGTGAACTGAATTTGTTAGAGAACGAATACAGCGCCACTTTGGAGGACATGATCGACCTCCATTTGCGACATCAAAAGTCGATTCCAGTATTTTTGAGTGCTATCACGATGGATTTGTTTACTAGCAAAACTATGACAAAAACTATACAGATCGAATAGTACGTCAGTAGGTTAGAGCATTGATTAACGGTGACGATATGCAACCTAATACTATATTCTCACCATACCATCGTATGAGGATTTGTCACAGCTATGCTTCAGCGCTCCGCACTAATTTTAAATTTACTTTGCGGCGTCTCACAGATGGCGCTGTTAATATAGTTAGCTGCAGCGCCATCTATGGGACACTAACCTTTTCAAGATGGATTTTTAATTAGCGCATAGTATCTGTGATAAATTTATCTCGGATATATGGTATTAGGTTGGTTATGTTCGCGTTGAATTTGTTAATTAATGGTTAGAGTAAGTCTGAAACTTTATATATTTGCGTAAAGTTAAGATTATAATTTTGGTAGCTCATTTGTATGTTCGTTTTGAAAAATGTGTAATGGTAAATAAATGCTACCACCCATACGATTGTTTCTATTGAATTTGACGAATGCGGTGTGTCCGTCAAATTGTTTCCCATATTAAAAAAAATTACTAACGTCGAAAATGTGTCAATGTCAAAAATGTGGCAGAATTTCCAAAATGATTGACATGTCGCATGCGCATTCGTTTGGCCGATATTTTTAATCCAGACTTCCACGTTCTCGATACGAAACGACCTAATAGGCTAGTCGACAGAGTAATGTTATTTGATATACAGGGTGTAAACGTTATGGTAGTCATTATTCAAATGGGTAATAGGGAGGGTCAAAAAGTTCATATGACCCATGGTCTAAAAGGCAATAGATTTTTGTTAAATGGCTTTATAGTTTAAGTGCTTTATATCGTCCAGAATCTTACTAATTTTTATAATCTAAAACGTTTTTAAATTGGGTAATTAACAAATAAATGGCATTAACTTTTTCTAAGTTAAGCCAGAATTTGTAGTCAGAAAGTAAGTTTCATTAAATTAAATATTTAAAACACACATGACAACAGCGCGTCGGTCATTCATCACTCTTATCGAACCGGCAATCGATCGCAAACGGTAACAGTGGTTAGTTATCGGGCGTGTTGTTTTATTTTTGTTCGCGTACGTCGTCGTGTTTATTTACAATGTTCTCGAATCAAGAGTTCGCCGACATGGTGTTAGTTTACGGTGAAGCTCGTCAGAATTCAAATCTTGCAGCCCAAATATATCGCGACATATTTCGCCAACGGGTACACCCCGACAGAAGGATATTTGTGCAAGTGTACCAAAGACTTCGAGATACAGGAAGTGTTCAGCCCACTAATATTCGCACTCGAGAAAAACACGTTACTGTAGAGCAGGAGGAAAAAATTTTAAATATGGTGGAAATCAATGGAGATATCAGCACTCGGGAATTAGGCCGCCGCACAGTGTGTTCCTCTATAGGGATCAGGGACAAAATTCGATATCTTAAAAACTAGTGGTCCTATTTGAATTCCGTAAACGCAGGGCGATTACTTATTTAAGTAGCTTTCTAAAGTATGACAAAAATTATTTGAAATAAGAAGGGGTGGGGGAGCAGGCGGGATGCATTTCGCATAAATCGTTTTTTTTTGTAAAAGTCAAAATATTAAGTTGATGATCTCGAATAAATTGGGATAAGGTAGGATATTATTATAGCATTCTTAAGAGAGACAAAAAAGTCACGCTTTTATTTTTCAAGATCTTTACCGAATGATTTAAAAGATAATGTAGCCAACTTGTGGCGGGCGCAATATGATTTATTAAATTTGTCTATCTATTTGAAAAAATAATAAGAATAATTCAAATAAAAAATAAATCTGTATAATTTGAAATTGATATTTAGGTTTTTATTTAAAAAAATATATTTAACAAAATAACAATTACTTAGTAGGTAATGTATGAAATAATAATATAAACTATATTAAAAAAATAACACTAAATATACCCATTCTAATCGGAATAGGATTTCTTGCTCGGTGCTGTGTCATTCGTTATTGTACCTAAGTCAATACCTAAATCATCATTTTCTTGCTTTTTTAAATAGTTCTGAACTGCCTCGTTGCATTTCTTATATTTTTTTGAGCTCACCTTTCTTTTTGAGGATATAAAAGGATCAGAAGTAAGTAAAAGAACACGCATGAGATCCTTATTCGTATCTGTTCTTGAACATTTTCTGGTGTGAGATAATCGATGTTTCCTAACCTCTTTATGGCGAGCCTCAAGCGCATTCTCCGACAGTTCTCCAATGGGCAAACAAAATGCATCAATTATCTCACACCCATGAACAAGGACCTTATGTACCGTGTTTGGCATGTTGTACCACTTATAAAGGTGGATATACAAATTTCTTGCTTCTTCCAGCAATGACGCAAACTTTTCCATATCAATAGCGCAACCACTAGCTAACACTCCTAAGATGATCGCAAATTTCTCGATTAATTCCCTGTCAACCCCTGTGATATCTGAACTTGTTTGTGGATTGTGGAAAAAAATTCTGGCCGTATTGCCATCATTTGAGGAGCCATACTCGGGTTTTGGTTTGTCAACTATTAGAGACAGCTTGGCTCTGAACTCGGCTTGGATTCGTTTTTTGTTTGCTTCGACTATAGCTTTGTTTTCAGGCCCACGAACCTGCCAAGATTTACTTGGCAGGCGGTATCCAATATGGAGTAAGCATTCAAAAAAAAAAACGAATCCAGCAGTGTAAAGTTGACAAACCAAACCGGTAATTGTCTACGTTAGGAGGACGGTTAATCCCTGCTAACGTGCTCATGTCCTTGGGTGTGGCTCCGCAAATGATGCACTTCATAGTTGAATTTGTCTCTGATAGAACGTTTCCAACACTGCCGTCCAACATTGTTAACATCATATCAACTTCAATTATACGAGTGCCCTTCTTTTGTTTTAATCTCAATAGGAATCAAATTTTCAATTTTTGTTATTATTTCCTTTTCCGTATTCCGCACTAAATCAGCATTTTCCTTTTTAAATAAAAACTTGATCGGCCTACAATATAAAGTAGATGAAGGGCTCTCATTTTTCCACAATACCTTATTCGTTTCCATATCAATCAATCCGAGTGGCGTCATTGCTACAAGAAACAGAAATTCGTCGGTGTTTTCTAAATCAGAAAATTTCTGCTTATATTGGCTATGCCCAGAACTGCCATCAAATCCCCACTTGCATATCACTTTAATCCGGCAATCTCTCTCTTCAAAATTTATTATTAAAAGGATACCTTCAGCTGTTTTCCGTAGAAGTTCTTGCAAATCAACTTCTGCAGAAATTTCAGTAATAATAAATTGTGAAGGGAGGATAGCATTTCTCTAATTCTTTATAACTAGGAAGACAGTTCTGGGCCTTACCATTAATAAGAGACCTAAGTAGCAAATACTTTCTTACGGATATATCCAAATCTACCATAAGGGCTAAAGCTTTAGCTGTACTAAAACTAAAAATTTGTGGCGAGACCTCACTGTGATTGCTTCCAGAAACGACATTTACAGCAAATTGAAGTTCATTTGCAGATCTGTCTGTTCGGCTACACGTCTTCGTTTTGTTTTCTTCGATGCCTCTTCAAATGGCACCCGTGGCCGTCCAACTGAGCGACAAGGAGGTTCTTGTTCCTCATCCGAAGATGTGTTTTCTTCAGAATCATTATTTATTCTATATATAATCTTGTCTAACCCATATACCTGATTTTGTAAAAGTCGATTCCGAGATTGTCCTACTTTCTGCCATTTATTTGCCATTTTCAACCCAAACAACTGGCTGCATTTCATAATATTACTTTTAAGATGTTTGGAAGGTTCATCTGTTATATCAATAAGAGATAATATCTTTTCATAAACCACCTGTTTTCTATTTCCTCTCGGTGCTTCTATCCACACATCAATCAAATCTCTATTTCTGACAATAGCACCATGTCCTAAAAAAAATTATATCTCCCTTAGACGTGGCATGACGTGATTTAAACTTTTTATCAAAACTTACTATGGACAGATAAACAATAAATAAAAAAATGTTTAGGGTGATGTGAGGTGATTTTTTGTAAAACTCTAAACAAAGTCAAAAGTTTAAAAAAAATAAAAAAATCGGTAATAGTCACTTTAACTTAAAAAATTATCTAATTATAATTATATTTTAAATAAATCTATACATCAATATAATGTACTTACCAGCCTCATTACCAGCCATATTGGAAAAGTTAAAATATTTAAATATTTCGACACAAAATTTATATCTTTCCCGAGCAATAAACCAGAGAGATTTTTCGCCTTCTTGACAGGTCTCGACATGTCCAACTTTAAAGTTGCTAAAATAGGTAAATCGCATCCAACTTGATTAAAGTACTATACTTACGTGTTGCAGTGACTATTTATCTATCCAATGGTATAATAAAAGCAACAGAATTCTAATGTCAAAAATTATGTTTTTGAGTAATTTTGTCCATTGGGCGCCACACTGTGCGCCACGTAGGACTATCGCATACCATAGTCCATAGAATCTTACGGAAAATTTTGCTTTATCCGTACTATGTACAACGAGTGCAGTGGTTTTTTCACAAAAACATTGAAAATCAGGATTTTTTTTTTAAAACATTCTAGCGACGGACGAATGTACTTTTACGCGAGACGGGTTATTAAATTTCCATAATACTCACACGTGGCCCCAAGAAAATCCTCATACCATTCGTGAAGGTCGTTTCCAACAACGTTTTAAAATAAATATTTGGGCGGGTATTCTTGACGATCAGGTAATTGGTCCTTTCGAGTTACCCCCAAAGTCGTCAGGAGAAGGATATCTTAGCTTTCTAGCTAATAATCTACCAGAACTTTTGGAACAGACCTTAGTTTCGTTGGTACTAGGCATGTTCCATTTGTCCCAGAAATAAAATAGTAAGTCAGTTATACACTTTATTCAAATTGAGTATTTACAATAAATATGAGTCTTATATACATGCATACTGATTAGTTAAGAAAATATACCAATAAAAAGAGACAGAAACACATCTATCCATAAAATTTCTTGAATAAGTTAAACCTTCGTTGATTTTTTTTAATCTACTCGCCCAGTAGGATACATGGAATGCAACGAATAATATTTGAATGATTTTTGTTAGACTATTTTGTATATATACAACAAATAACAGGACATATAAGATTTTTGATGCGGAAAACTTATTTTTGGCAATCATGGATACAAAAAAATACATGTCCAAAAACTACTTTAAGGTACTGAAAGTTTCAATCATTTCATAAGTCAATTTAGTTGAAAAAATTAAATGATTCAGTCGTGTTATTTGGTTAGACTAAAAACACATCAACAGAAAATAACGTTTTGATTAAATAGAATTATTTAAATAATTCGGAGATTAAATAATATAAAAAACGTTTCCACTTAGGACGCAGTATTATATCAGCTTTGAAAGAAAAATATATAACGACACGATTCACTTTTTATCATTATTTCAGTCGACGTACATATATTTATTGCAAGTTTCAAGTTTCTTAAGTACTATAAATCGGATGCATTTTTTGTGAAAAAGATCTCTAACAAGATTCCGAAAAATTATGACTATGGCCGATTGGTAGTTTGTAGATTAAAATATTTTTATTAGATTTTTTCACATAAAAGCTATGTGAGGTAAGCTACAGTATGAACTTAATACTGTCAGAATTTCATAAATAAACTACTTAAAATGAAGTACGAAAATGGGACAGCATGATTTTTAAAGTATAACCTGGCAAAATATTCGAGATTGCTGTTTTATTTCACACTGCTTAAAATAGTTCCAGCATTTACATTTAGGCTCTCGTTCCATAACACATAGAATACCTCAATTAACCCATCGTTCAAATGCAGTTTATATAAAAAATTGGTTAAAACTGAAAGATCCCGGGGATGCCAGACATTTCTTATTTTCTGGAAAATATTCTTATCTGTACTGGGTGATTCGTAACTACACGGTGATCCAAACATGCATTTTTTGGATACACTTTTTGTATGCCTAAAGACGCATCCTGTATACTTACTACATAATTACAAAACAACCTTTCAGCAATTGTAGTTGTTCAGGCGAGTGGTGCATCTCTTTGTATTTTTACGTTGGATATTGTGTCTTCTTCCGATCTTTCTGGAGAAACTGATTGTCTTCACAGCAAACTAAGTAAGTCATTCAAACGAATCTACTACTGTGTTAGCTTTGAGCTCGTTATGTCAAGATTCACTTCGTATTATTCCGCCTCAGAAGTTATCCTCGGTAAATGCCCATGATGAGCTCTGGTTGGGATCAAACAAGACCGATTCAGCGGGATGTGCCATAGAATATTCTACTGCTATGCTAAGTTGTTTACTTGTTGTTGTATACTTTGTAAAACATTACAAAGCAATCTTTCAGCACTGTTACACTCATGGGTTTATTGAGGTTGAGTGTTAGGGGCGTGCGCCTATTTTTTCTATTCGCACTAATCTGAAATCCTAGAGATTGCGATGCTCTTCAACTAAATGCATTATAAAAATAGTTTTGTTCAACCTCGGAAATGGAAGTTCAATCCTAACAGTTATATTCTGCCCTAAAGAACTTTTTTTTAAATAACCTCCTGATGAATCACAAGAAATGTACATTGTTGAACTAGTGAGGAATACTGGATAAAATGACAATAACCAACAGCTTGTAATGTTGCAATGACCCTTTAAACATTTATGCCCAATAAATGATAGCTTCGATCACAAAGTAGGCCAGGAAACAGGTGGATTTTATATTGCAACGTCCTCGTAAGTGGGACCTTGATTAACGATGAGACGTTTTGGCGACCAGAGTTACGCCGCGTCAAGAGTGCATCATCGAGAAGGATCGGGAGCATTCGAGAAGTATCGATCGACATGAAGAGAACTTCAAAAACGTAAAAAAACGAAAATCGAGCGATTTTTCCGACCGGTACTTCTCAGGTGCAAGTTTTTAGTGATGTAAATGTTATACAACATCAAGAAAACATCTCATTTCAGACAATTTTGTAGGGAATTAAATTCTTTATCATTTTGCTTCTATAAAAATTATATAGTCAACAGGTTACGAGAAATTTAAGGTAAATATAATGATATTTCTCGCTTGGTTGAACTGAGAATTCCAACAGTATAAAACACTACAATTTATGTAGAGAATAAAACTTGCTATAAAAAGTAGTTTTTTTACGTTATTGTGGGGAAAAATTACCTATTTCCTGGCCTGAAAACTAACTTCAATAATGTTTTACCATAAAGGCGTTGAATCAATGAAGTAACTCAAAATCTAAGAAGCAGCAGTAAAAAAGGGCTCAATTAAAAAACGACTATAATTCGAGCTACATCTAAATTTGGGTCATATAGGATTTCCTTATTCCAACTTCACCATTCAGTAATATACTCTAACATACAACAAATATCAGAACCAACTTGTGCCTTTGTGAAGAATTGGAATTACCTTTTTCTCAGTAGTAAATTTAAAAAATAGGAGGCTGAATCATAAGTTTTTCAATATTGAATTTTATAAAAATTATAAAGCAGGCATTTATATTTAGATGAATTTCCCCAACGAAATATTTCGAAAACTGCGCATTTTAGAAAAAAGTTTCAAACGAACGTTATTGGCTTTCGGAGGGTGATGGTGACCTTGACTACGATCTTCAAGGTCAAGTAAATATTTTCAAATGGAACCCCTTGAAAAGAAGAACAAAATTCACGTCTTATATTATTCTAGAAATGGGAAAAGCAGGAAATTTTACGTTTGAGTGATATTCGAGCTTGACACGACCTTGACTTTGAGGTCACAGTCATATCTGAAATTTCCTACTTTTTCCATTCCCAGTATAAAAATCAGATTGGCAATTTTTACGTGACCTTGAAGGTCATTGTCAAGGTCACTTTTGGGAGGTCCCCACAAACGTGCCGTCGAACATTTTTACTAGATCAAATTGTTCCCATTTAACCTTGCAATGAACTTGAGGAAAATGGTCAAGGTCATAGCCAAGGTGATGATCGGACGTAAAATTTGCTTCTTTTTCCAATTCCGATGTGAAAAAGGGAGGTTCTATTTGAAAGTATTCCCTTGACCTTGAAGTTCATTGTCAAGGTCACCATTATTGTGCTCTCTGAACCTTACACCTTCTATCAAAATAAGACAGCACAAAGTGCCATCTATTACCAGGTGCATTACTAGCCTTTTTCTTGAAACTTTTTTTCTGGGAAGGTTAAAATTGATATACAGGGTATTTTTCGAGTCAAAATAAGTCGATTGGACATGATTTACCTCTGCAAAAGTGCTTTGTTTGTCCGTTAGACTGGTACTACTGTATATTGGGACACCCTGTAGACATCTCTTTTGAAACCTAAAGTATAGCAAACAAACAATAGAACTACTGGAAATATCATTGGAATCCGATTTAAATCGAAACATAAGTTGGTTCCGTTGCTAAAACGATTTATAAAACATTTAAGAAGTAATCGGAAAGGCAACCATCGAATTCAACATGTCTAAGATTTCATGTGTAAATTGTTAAACGTTTCTCATATATACAAGAACTTCAGAGGAAAATGTTAATATCTACACGCTAATTTTTCTTGGAAAGACGAAAAGTGTTGTATCCTAGGAATATCGTATTGTCATGAGATTTGAGTATGATTCGAGAATACTGATTTCTAAAAAGGAAGACCACACAAGAAATACGGAAAAATAGTATAAAATCAATTTTAAAAATGTATAGCGCACGTTTGGTAAGTAATGAGACAATCTCTTGCGTTGTGGCTAGAGTTCGTTAGCCAAAAATCGACCCCTATATGACAAGCGCCTCATCGAGAGATACGAAAAATTTTGCTGGCTATCTTTTTTATTAAACGTCAAAGAATTATGAGATTTTTTTATATCAACCATGTAACAAAACGTCGAAATGGTTAACATTTTTTTTCGTCCAGCAAGGCAGCTGCTCTCATTACTTCCAACGCAACCCTGTAGGAATAAAATATGTATATGTGTAAATAAAAATTGTATAAAAAAGAATCACATAAATATCATTGCAACCTATAACTAAATAAATAAGTATTTTTTGGCAAGATTGTCCATCTCTCTATTTGGAAATTACGAGTATCAAAAATAAAATACGATTTTGAGAAGCTTTTTAAATGTAAAGCAATAAGTACAGGGTATTCAAAAAGTTAGAATTCGGTGAATAATTTCGAGAACCACGAGACTAATCAAATCCTACCCAGGCGTAGGTATAGGATTTTCCATGGCTATCTGACCGTGACCTTGTTTGATCTTGACTTTCAAGATCACTCTAAGGTCAAGTCCATTTTTTTAAAAGACTATATTTGTGAATGTCGGAAATGGACAGAGCAGAAAAGTTTATATTTGAATTCTGAATAATTTTGACTTTGAAGTTCGAAGTCTAATCGGTAAATACAGGGTTTTAATTAAGTACGTACCATAAATTCAACAGATGATTCTTCGGGTGGTTTTAAGACAAAAAGTTCATATAAACATGGAAAATTCTTCGTTCTCAAGATACAGGGTGTTAAAATTTAAAAAAGCGGTTTTTCGTAAATATTTTGAATATCCTTTACCTGATTTTGTTGTAATTTGACAGTGATGTTTATCACATTGAGGAGCTAACTTAGCCTTACTTACAACACCCTGTATCTTGAGAACGAAGAATTTTTGGGCTTATGTTTATATGCAATTTTTGTCTTAAAATCACCCAAAGAATCGTATGGTACCTATTTTATTAATCAAAAGAAATTCTGCCCAAACAGAGGCTTAGAATTGTTCCTTAGCTATCTGACGGTGACCTTAAATTTGACCTTAGCATTAACTTTCTAGACCATTTCAAAATCAAAGCCATTTTTAATAGTGAATTCCAAATAATTTTGACTTTAAAGGTGTAATATCTAATCGGTAAATATAATCAGAAAAAATTATGCCCAAACACAGGATTTTTCCGTAGCTTTCTGACAGTGACCTTGAAGTTAACCTTAGCACTGACCATTTTAAAGTCGAGGCCATTTTTAACAGGATTCTATCTTTTCGAAACCCAAAATGGATAGCGCAGAACGTTTTACGTTCGGTGACTACAAACATATAACCTTTGAAGGTCAGAGAAAACCTTTTATCATTTAAAGTATTACCAAAATTAAACGTTTAGGTTTATAAATTCTGAAACCGTTTTTAACACCGACATATTTCTAAGTACAACACAACAATAGAAAAGATGGACAGCCTCGGGAACAACATACAATAATAAAATAGTACATAGAGGTTCTAACACAGCGAACCTTTTAACTTAAGTGTAAGACACTAAAGGAGATAAATTGTGGAAAATCTTCAAGAATATAACAGTTCCATACAGCATATTTAAAGTCATTCACATCCTCGTATTTATCAGGGAATAAATAAAGTGTTTCGTCCTACTTGAGAGTCGTCAGAAGTATATCACTTCTTCGTCTGTGGGAGGCTGCTGATCATTACGCACCTAGAAAGCAAAAATAAGCATGACTGAACAAGCTTATGAAGAGTCATGCCAAGAAATTTAAAATACAGTTGAAAAACAAGAACTCCGAAGGTAAAGCCCTGACCAAGCAGCTCAAAAGTTTTATCGAAAAATTTCTCTTCTTTTTTATCGTGAATATCATACGAGAAACGTATACAGGGTTATCCAAATTAAGTGTCCACCATTAGTAACTTTGTTATTAGTGAAAATACAAAGTTGTTTGAATTAGCAAACTAGTAGCATTTTTAACGCTGGTAAAAATGAGAAATAAAAAAAAAACAATTGAGAGTCGTTATTTTGATTTTTTTCAGTAAAATAACATTTTTTTAAATGGAAACCCCTGTATATTATATTTTTTTCTGTTAAAGCATCAAATTTTAAACAGAAAAGCTTACAATAACTTTTCTCCTAGGTTACAAATTGTTGAAGTTATGGCCTCCAATCTGAAACAATTAAATTGTATCGACAAACTTTATTTTCAACATCAACTTATAATCTTACAAAATACAATAACAATTTTTTTTAAAGAAGATGCTCGAAAATACCACCTTGTTCTTCAATACATTTTTGGGCACGTTTTTCAACTGCTCGAACTCTCTTAAGTATGGTCCTACCATCTATCTGGGTTATCTTTTCCCTAACTGCAGTCTTTAACGCGTCAAGGTTATCGTACCTTCGCTTGTAAATTTGGTTCTTTAAGTAACCCCACAAGAAGTAATCAAGTGGGTTTAGATCTGGTGATCTGGGAGGCCACTGTATTGGGCCATTTGTTCCTATCCATTGATCATTAAAAGTAGTACTTAGAAAATGATAAGTACCTCTGGAGTTGTGGGCAGGTGCGCCATCTTGCTGAAAATGCAGATGATGTCTACTTATAAGATCCAATTCGTCTAAGAAATTAGTCAGAATTTCTGACATAAATCCACATATCTTTCACCAGTTAGGGTTCCCTCATAAAAGAACGGGCCAACAATTTTTGAACCAATTATACCGCACCAAACGTTGAAACTGAAACGGACTTGTGGGCCTCTTGGATGTACTAACAAAAGATTTTCTCTTGACCAATAATGGTGGTTTTTTCTATTAAACATTCCAGAATTTGAAAAATTTGATTCATCTGTCCATAAAAGGTAACGAAAGTTATTTACATTTTGGCGACAGAAGCTAAGATACCAATGGCAAAAAACAAGTCTTCTCTCTGGATCCCCTGCCAAAAGCGTTTGAACTGGTCGGTACTTATACGGAATAAATTTGTATTTTTTTAAAATCCTTTGAACAGTACCATAACTGAAATTAGAGTCCTTGAGAATATCTGCTATTGAATTCTCACGATAAGCTTCAAAATATCCAATAACTGCAATTTCCGTGGCCTCGCTTATTATGAATTCTTTTTTTGCCCTTGTTTTAGCAAAAACATTTTCGTTGCCCCTAAATTTTCGATAAAGTCTCAGAAAATATCGTTCATACGGTTGAATGCGAGCGGGATATAATTCACTGTAGTATTCTCTTGCTCTCAAGGAGGATTTTCTGCACACTAAATAGCATTCTAACATATCACACTTTTCTTCATGGGAGAACATTTTTCTTTAAATTAATGACACAATAAAGCTTATAAACAAGTATTTACACTAATGTTTGACATTATTTGATTTTATCATTGTTTTCCAAAGCCTTCTAGTTGCGAGTATGTCCAGTTTAACAATTTGTCGCTTATCTTAATGCTGTCAAATCGCGAACGCCATGTTGTTTTCATAGCCGTCTTAATATTATAATACTGCAAATAATTAAAAATATTTATCGTTATTTTGACTTTATTTTTGACTTTAGCGGAAAAGTCATTATGAACTTTTTTGTTTAAAATTTGATGCTTTAACAGAAAAAAATATAATATACAGGGGTTTCCATTTAAAAAAATGTTATTTTACTGAAAAAAATCAAAATAACGACTGTCAATTGTTTTTTTTATTTCTCATTTTTACCAGCGTTAAAAATGCTACTAGTTTGCTAATTCAAACAACTTTGTATTTTCACTAATAACAAAGTTACTAATGGTGGACACTTAATTTGGATAACCCTGTATTGATGAGAATGAATGGCAAACGAGACATCCTGTTAAAAGTACCTATTGGACCAACACCGATGTCACATGTTGTAAAAATCGCAGGCAAATATCGTTTTGTTCTAAATGTTTACCTTGAACTTATCCGGTAACTTCGGGTAAGTGTGCGTCCTTGAAGCTTTGGCACTAGTAGGGCTCTGACATTGACTCGGAGCTGTCGAGTTTGGTGGCGACGCTTGCATCATGGCTGGACTTGAACCGGTACGACTGTGCGCGTGCATCTGACCCGTTGGAGTCTAACATAGGAAAAAATATACGAGTATAGAACATACAAAGGGTATACAGTTTTGCAATAAAGCTAAATTTATTGATTTCGTTCAAAGTAATTTCCAACACATCCAATACGCTTCTTCTCCATCCGCCAAAACTAGTCTTTAAACCAGCTCTGCCAAGTTTCAACCGGAAGTGCGGCACACTCAAATACTCGGTGCAGACTTTGGCCGCAGGTTTTCCATAGACTCTATGACTTTAGGCAGGCACTGTTCCGTGTACCACTTAGTTGTGACTGTCTTCTGTGTGTCCACAATCCCGCTCGATTTGAAAAATACAGCTATAATTTTTGTCTTAACAGATCGGGATTTTCTGACAGCTAGGGGTATGTCCTCATCATCAAAGACCCAAACTATGTTTTGAGTCTTGGTCGGTACATCGTAATAATAGAGCCAAGTCTCGTCACCTGTCACGATGCTGTTCACATACCGAGATTGCCCATCCAAGTCGTACGACGAGTTTTTTGCTCTTCCGTCAGACTATGCGGTACCCAGAGAGAACAAAGTTTCTTTGGGTTATTATTAAAATTTGACAGTTTAAACTTACCGTTTCACCGGAAGGAGGACTGAAACTGTTATCGGACGCGAGCCTTTGGTATCCGGACGTACTAGTCCTTCTCACCTTCTCATCCTGGCTCAGTTTCAACGGCAACATTTGCTGCGGTCCGGAAGCGGGTTTGGCCGCTTCGCCACTGCTCAGTCTCGAGGCCAACTTCAGAGGGATCTGCTGTTTGATCGGCACGTTCTGTTGCACTTTTTGCTGATTCGTCGCCGAGATCAGGTTCAGAGGCAGGTGGGCCTTTTGCGTCGTAGTCGAAGCTGCTACAAGAAAAAAAAGTATGCTACATACCTCGATTGACAGGTGGCACGTAATAATAATAATGATAATAATAATGTATTCACATCAATTACACATTGTGAACAAATGCCTATGCCACACAACATACATAATATAGCATATCAGTTATAATAAACAGATAGAACTAAAAAAATTTATACAGGGTGTCCCAGAAGTCGACGTCAAGCCGAAACCGGATGAATCCTTTAGATTTGTTTACTGGGGAACTGTAAAAGAAAAAGTTTATTTCAAGCCGATTCAAAATGTAGCTGAGCTACGGCAAAGACTATTGGAAGCAGCTGAGTTTGTTAATAACCGTGGATTCGCTCGTTTAATAACCCGATCTTTTTTAAGAAGATGTCGAGCGTGTATTGCGGCTGAAGGAAAACAGTTTGAGCATTTGCTGTAAAGGTAAATCATCATCAGCAGCATTTTGACGCCCACTGTTGTGCAAACAGTTATCCTTAAGGGTCCTTGTGCGTTTTCATAATCGCTGTTTAATTAGGAAATTTTGAAAAATGTTCATCAGTTTTTTTTTTCAAATAAAAATGTGTTAACGAGTAATCTTCTAAGTGTTATACTTGCCAAACTCTCGTAGTACATTTTTTCCAGTACAGCCAGTTAAAGTTGAGCAAAGTTTTACTTTGGAATACTTGGTTGGGAAATAAGTGGCAATTTTTCCTGAACGAGAAAAGTTGGCAGTAAGGTTGAGACACCAGTTTGAAGATGCATTATTCATCATTACATTGTAAAAATAAAATCCAAAAAAAGTTAATATTTGTAGTAACAGGAGTTGACAGACTGCCGTAGGGTGTGAAATTTCTATATTTTTTTCAAAGACCTATAATTTTCAAAACACATACATAATTTTTTTTTAAATATTTTTCTGATAGCTGTTATGACTTTGCCTATCACCCGGTTTCGGCTTGACGTCGACTTCTGGGACACCCTGTATAAGTATAATATGTACATTAATTTTGGATAGTAGACTTAAAATGAAGAAAATATATGTGTTAGATTTTTATAAATTACATCATGTTTATATTAGTTTTCAAAAGCCACTCGTATACATCTATTTTTAATAATGATATTCGGTTTTTTCTAATATATTTTGGTTAAGTTACGATATAATTTTGGACCTAAGTATATAGAGATTTCAAAATTATTTCTTTTTTTGGTGTTGCAATAATTACTGGTTTAGTTTTATTTCTAGTATCATATTCATAATTTTTTTCGAATGTTTGTTTTTATGGAATTTTAGTATAACATTATACCAAAATAATTTTTTTATAACTAAAAGTTTTGATTCCAGAAACAGTGATTTGGAGGGATATAATAAAGGTTTATAGGTTTATTATGAATTGTTTTTATGATAAGTTTTTGTATTACTTGATGGTTATTATTGGTGGATCCCCGGATAATAATTCCATAGGTTATGTGGCTTTCAACTAATGTTTGATATAAAATTTTTGATTGAGTTTCATTGAAAATTTGTCTGTAGGATCTGAATTTATATAATATAAATATAATGTTTTTAATCTATTGAATATGTTCATCCCAACGAAGATGACATTAGAACGACCACAATAACCACAATCTTACTACTTTTCATAACCTAATCTAAAACGTTTTTAAATTGGGTAATTAACAAATAAATGGCATTATGTTTTTCTAAGTTAATCCAAAATTTGTAGTCAGTAAGTAAGTTTCATCAAATTAAATATTTAAAACGCGCGTCGGTCTTTCATCACTGTTATCGAACCGGCAATCGATCGCAAACGGTGGTTAGTTATCGGGCATCGGGCGTGTTGTTTTATTTTTGTTCGCGTACGTCGTCGTGTTTATTTACAATGTTCTCGAATCAAGAGTTTGCCGACATGTTGTTAGTTTACGGTGAAGCTCCTCAGAATTCAAATCTTGCAGCTCAAATTTATCGCGACGGGATATTAAATTTCCATAATAATCACACGTGGGTCCAAGAAAATAAATATTTGGGCGGGTATTCTTGAAGATCAGGTAATTGGCGCTTCCGAGTTACCTCCAAAATTTGTGGTTTCTTCATGACGGGGCACCACCACACGTTTTTAGAAGCGGCATTCAGTATTTGTATGAACATTATCCAAATCGCTGGATCAGTCGAAATGCTCCTGATCCTCGAAAATGGCCAGCAAGATCTCCTGATCTCAATCCGATGGATTTCTGGTATTGGGGAGAACTTAAAGGGATGGTTTATGGGGCTGGTCCAATAACAACTGAAGCACAACTTCGCGAAAAAAAATTTAATGCGGCTGAAATAATGAATGGACCTAGAGTAAGAAGAAACTGGGTTCGTCGTAACACGCGAGCCACCTTAGCCGAAAATTGCTTCTGGTTTACTTACTCTGTGGTTAGATAATGATTTTCGCTTCAAAATCGTGAACCTATAATACCTTCTTATACCACAACGTCACCATAATCCCCCCTTAAAAAAATATAAAACCACACTTAAGTGTCCGAAGAGCAGAAAAGTGCTTTTCGAAGTGCTGCACACACTGACATGCTAAACCTCAACAAAAGGGAACAGTGCTAGAAAGGGAAAGACAACAATCGTTTTGGACATTGTTCAAGCAAAATTCGAGGGTAAATTTATTTTGGGACCCATGAACACGCTGTAGATGTACGAACCTTTTGACCACTTGCCGTCTTTTCTCCTCTCGCTACCCTGCATCTGCAACGTATTCCCTCCGCCACTGGCAGTCGACGACGTGTCCGACTGCGGACTGCTATCCTCCGTCGATGTCTCCTTGCTACTGTTATCCTTGCTGCTGTCGTCAGCCGCTGCTCCTGTCAAAGGAATGGCCACGTTCGGCGATATCAGCAGACCCTGACTGGTCAGTATCTCCATTTTGCGGTAGAGCTGCTCGCGTTGCTGGGCTATGTCCGACTGGTCGGCGCGGATTTGTTCCTGAAAATAGTCGTATTTTGAAAACACATATACGTTTTAAATGTCGCACTTTCTTTAATATATTCAGTTTTCACGATTTCTATATGTCAACAACAACGAAATTTCAGTAGGTATTGCATGTACATGCAGGATGCTTTTTAATAATCATTCTGAACATTACCTGCAATCTTAATAGTTCCGCTTTCTTCTCTTCTAATTCTTTGGCTTCTTGGTCTCGCATAGCTGCCCACGCGGCTTTTTCACCGCTCAGTTTGTCTTGTAAATTTCTTAATTCTTCTAGTTGCTGATTATGCCTATATTGCTTTGAATCTGCACCTCCTCTCAAGGTGACTATTTGAGCTTGAAGACTGTAACAAATGCAATCATGTTAAAGACAAAAAAATGTAAAGTGGAAAACATACAGTTATGGAACTTTGGAAATCAATATGTTGTCGAACCAACGAAAATTGCCATATCCGTACGCAAGAGGTTAAGCCGCCAGTTTGACATTAAATTTGCGTTTTAACGGGAACATTATATGAAAGCGCATGGGTTTCCATATAAACCTCGTGTCATAGACAATTGCCGAAAATAGTCAATGATTTTATGGGCTGCAAAAGGTTTACGCTGAATAAAAGCCCTTTTTATCGATAAGTGTTAGAAAATTTTGGGAATTTAGAGCATTTAGCGAATCTGGAGAATTTAGAGAGATCGACAATTCAGAGAATTGAGAAAATTTAGAGAATTAAAAAAATCTAGAGAATTAGGAGAATCTAGAGAATTTAGTCAAATTGGAGAATTTCGTTAATTTAGAGAATCTAGAGAGTTTAAAGAATTTATATATAAATACTCGACCAGATGACAAAAGCAGTTAGTCACAGCCGAGATAGTTGCAAGTGAGAGACTTTATAGAACTTGAGGAATTTATGAGAATTTAGAAAATTCAGATAATTTAAGAGAATTAAGAAACTCTAGAAAAACTAGAAAACTTTACAGAAATTTACAGAATTGAGAACATTTTTAGAATTCATAGAATTTAGAGAATTAAGAAAATCTAAAGAATCAAGAAAATTTGGAAAACTTACGAGAATTTAAAGAACTCGGAGAATTTAGAGAATCTTGAGAATTTGGAAGAGTTAGAGAATTTCGAGAATTTAGAGAACTCGGAAAATTTTTAGAATGCAGAGAATTTAGAGATTTAAGGAAATGTAGAGAATTTCGAGAATTTAGAAAATTTGTATTTGAAGAATTAAGAGAATTGAGAAAATCTAGAGAATTTAAAGATTGAAGAAAATTCAGAGAATTTAATGAATTTAGAGAGTTTAGATAATTTGACAGAATTTAGAAAATTAAGAAAATTTAGAGAATTAAGGAAATTAGAGGATTAATAAAATGTAGAGAATATAGAAAACTTGAGAATTTAGAGAATTTTAATAATTTAGAGAATTTGGAAAATTTGAAGAATTGGAGAATTAAGAAAATTTAGAGAATTGAGAAAATTTTTAGAATTCATAGAATTTAGAGAATTGAGAAAATCTAGAAAATTTGAAAAACCTAGGGAATTTAAAGAGCTCAGAATTTAGAGAATATAGAGTTTGAAAAACTGAGAGAATTTGAAGAATTTAGAGAACAGAAAATTTTGGAATTCAGAGAATTTAGAGAATTAAGAAAATCTAAAGAATCTAGAAAATTTGGAAAACTTACGAGAATTTAAAGAACTCGGAGAATTTAGAGAATCTTGAGAATTTGGAAGACTTAGAGTTTCGAGAATTTAGAGAACTCGGTAAATTTTTAGAATTTAGAGATTTAAGGAAATGTAGAGAATTTCGAGAATTTAGAAAATTTGTATTTGAAGAATTAAGAGAATTGAGAAAATCTAGAGAATTTAAAGATTGAAGATAATTCAGAGAATTTAATGAATTTAGAGAGTTTAGATAATTTGACAGAATTTAGAAAATTAAGAAAATTTAGAGAATTAAGGAAATTAGAGGATTAATAAAATGTAGAGAATATAGAAAACTTGAGAATTTAGAGAATTTGGAAAATTTGAAGAATTGGAGAATTAAGAAAATTTAGAGAATTGAGAAAATTTTTAGAATTCATAGAATTTAGAGAATTGAGAAAATCTAGAAAATTTGAAAAACCTAGGGAATTTAAAGAGCTCAGAATTTAGAGAATATAGAGTTTGAAAAACTAAGAGAATTTGAAGAATTCAGAGAACAGAAAATTTTGGAATTCAGAGAATTTAGAGAATTAAGAAAATAAACAGGATTTCGAGAATTTAGAAAATTTGAAGAATTAAGGGAATTTAGAGATTTAAAAAAATCTAGAGAATTTAGACAGTTTAGAGGATTTAAAGATTGAAAAAATTTTAGTGAATTTAGAGAATTTACAGAATTAAGGAAATTTAGAGAATTAAGAAAATGTAGAGAATCTAGAAAACTGGAGCATTTGAACAATTTAGAGAATTTGGAAAATTTGAGGAATTAGGAAAATTTACAGAACTAAAAAATCTACAGTAACTACAGAATTTGAAGAACTCACAGAATTTAGGAGAAATCTAGAGCATTTGAAAAAGAGTTTAGAAAATTTGAAGAATTTAGAGAATTTAGAAAATTACGGCAATCTAGAGCGTTTAGACGATTTAGAGAATATAAAGATTGAAGACAATTTAAAGAATTCAGAAAATATACAGCATTTAGAAAATTTGGAGGATTTAGACTTTAGAGAATTTGGAGAGTTTATAGAATTTAGAAAACGAGAATTTGGAGAATTTAGAGAATTCAGAAAACACAGAGAAATTGGAGGATTTAGAGAGGGTAGAGAATTTAGGGAATGAAGAAAATTTAGATAATTTGGAGAATTTAGTGAATTTAGAGTGTTTCAAGATTTTAGAGAATTTGGATAATTAAGAGAATTTGAAGGATTTAGAAAATGTAGAGAATTTCGAGAATTTAGAAAATTTGGAGAATTTAGAAAATTACGGCAATCTAGAGAGTTTAGAGGATTTAGAGAATTTAAAGATTGAAGATAATTTAGAGAATTCAGAAAATATACAGCATTTAGAAAATTTGGAGGTTTTAGACTTTAGAGAATTTAGAAAATTTGGAGAATTTAGAAAATTACGGCAATCTGGAGAGATTAGAGGATTTAGAGAATTTAAAGATTCAAGATAATTTAGATAATTCAGAAAATATACAGCATTTAGAAAATTTGGAGGATTTAGACTTGAGAATTTGGAGAGTTTATAGAATTTAGAAAACGAGAATTTGGAGAATTTAGAGAATTCAGAAAACACAGAGAAATTGGTGGATTTAGAGAGGGTAGAGAATTTAGGGAATGAAGAAAATTTAGATAATTTGGAGAATTTAGTGAATTTAGAGTGTTTCAAGATTTTATAGAATTTGGATAATTAAGAGAATTTGGAGGATTTAGAGAATTCAGAGAAAGTAAATGTTAGAGATTTTTGAGTATTTAGCGAATTTAGAGAATTTGGATAATTGAGGGAATTTGGAAGATATAGAGAATGTATAGGTTAGAGAATTTGGAGAGTTTATAGAAGAAAATACAGAGAAATCGGTGGATTTATAGAGTTTAGAGAATTTAGGGAATGAAGAAAATTTAGATAATTTGGAGAATTTAGTGAATTTAGAGTGTTTAAAGATTTTAGAGAATTTTGAGGATTTAGAGAATTCAGAGAATGTAAATGTTGAGAATTTTGAGTATTTAGTGAATTTAGAGAATTTGGATAATTGAGGGAATTTGGAGGATTTAGAGAACGTATAGGTTAGAGAATTTGGAGTGTTTATAGCATTTAGAGAATTTGTTGAGTGTATATAAAGAATTGAGAATTTAGAAAATTCAGGGAATTTATATACAGGGTGACTTCGAAGTTGAGTCATTTATTTTAACAGTGAGTAGATCTGATCAAAAGAAATGTTTTTTTCCTTTAACATTTTTCTGGTAAAATTAAATTAACAAAGTTATAGGCCTTTAGAAGTTTGAGTACCGCCCTGTCTCAATAATAATATTATGTGCTCGTGTTTGGCAACAACGGATATAATCCGCCTTATCTGTTCATCGCATCGGAAACAAAAAAGCGAAAGAATTTGAAACGTTTATCACGATGTCAGTCAATGTTTCAGTCGGTAACGCGTGAGTGAATAGTGGTGTTTGTTGCGTGGCTCAAACGAAATAAAAAATGGCACATGTTTATGAAAATGCTGAACTTGTGGACATGATTCTTATTTAATCGAGTGCAACCAATCCCTCGTGCCTTTGTTAATGTAGTACAAAGGGCTCGTGAATCAGGTGACTTAAGACCTCCCTGGGGAGAGCATGCCGGTGCTCCAAGACCGCACGAACAAATACAGGTCCGCACTGAAATACTTGTCGGGAGGATACTTTATAAAACAAGGTAACATTTTTTTTTATTTTTACACACATATTTTGGTTTATCTTCCTTCTACAATCATTATCTGAAAATTAATGACTCAACTTCAAAGTATAAATGTCAGACCAGATGACAAAAGTAGTTAGTCACAGTCCAGATAGTCGCAAGTGTTATAAATTATTATAGTAGCGTAGTATTTACCTTTCGTTAGTGGTCATCAGCTGCGAGATGATACACAGCAAAGTGTAAACGTAATGCGACAGCTGAATAGCCGCGTATTGCTGTTCTCTTCCCAAATTTAGCAACGCAGGAGCATCCGGGGTGCTCATGTGCTGGTGGGACAAAGGAACTTGTTGTTGCTGGGATTGCGCTGGTATCACGTTTTCATTGCTGCTATTTAGCAGCGTTGTATTGCCATTTTGCAAAGGCCCTCCGGTTATCACACAGTTTCTATAAGGCAATCGTTCCTGGAAAGCAAAACGTACACGTTTGGTTACGGTTGTTGTAATATATAATTTTTGAGACGATATACTTTCTGAAAGTGTTAGGGGTCCGCCGTTGACGCTTTTCGGAAGAAAGGACAAATCAAGTTAGCACCATTTAACTTTGATAATTTTAAAATGTAATGTGGCAGGGCGTTTGGATTAGATATCTACTTACAAACAACCTCGCATCGCCCGGCCTGAGCATAACCTCCTGTTCCGCAAGCGAGCCCTGGCTGGTAGGCGGCTGCGTGACGCTGCCGCCGCTCATCTTCTTCCCGAGCAATCTGATTGGCTGATTGTCGAACCCGCCGAACGTCTCGGCGCGTTTCGGCAACACCGGCGACACGTACGCCTCGCTGTGGTGTTCGCCGGCGGAACTAACGCTGCGCGACAGGTTCGTGCCGGTCGTGTACAGGCTGCTAGCCAATTGGCTCACCTCCTGTCAAACATACAATTTAATACGGGCGTCCAATGGGAAAGTTCACGTTTAAAATTCGAATTACGCGGCCACCGTATACGCGAGGAAGTGGGGAGCGGGTGCGGGTTAAATAGTCACAATGGAACGTTGGACCGGACCGCAACGTGCTCTGCTATCGCGGCTTACTTTAGGAGTGGTGATTCATAAGCAGCTGCCTTTCGGAAATTCACACAAACAATATGTTGATAGTAATAAATATTTTCTTTTCATTAAGTTTGTATTTTTTTTCTTAAATCAAAAAGTGAACTTTCCCACGTTTCCTGTTGTAAAATTCGTGTATATATTTTTTCCGAAGCTCTTGATATCCTGGTCTTCTTATAGATTGTGGTCAAAAATGTTAATTTCTCAGGTTAATAGTGAAAAAAAACTGTACCTGTACGGCAGTCAAGACCTCCTTCCACATCTGTCCCGTATCCGCATTTTCGCTGACTAGATGCCTATAGGATGGCGGTGACGGAGGTTCGAGTCCTGCAGCTGCCAGCAGCTTCAGTTGCAATGACATTTTCTCTTCCAACAGCAACGCCTGTTCTATATCCTTCTGCCGCAATAAACCTGAAATTACGATACTGTTCAATATTACGATCTTTCAGATTCGGACAGTCATGCATCAAAACTAGGACAGTCATCAAGGATTATGTCATATTTATCGCACACACACGCGCTACAAGCAACGAGGAAATGGAAAGATTAGACAAAATAGGGCTAAATTAGGTCGATATTGTACAGTCCGCGAAACCCAAAAGTTCGAAAAACAAGGTTGAATCAAAATACTAAAAGACTTCAAGACAAAAAGATAATAGAGTTCTCGAGTGCTGAAAGGGTCACGCAAATACTGATCAAAAGTCAATAACTAATTTATTTAAAGTCAAAATCGTGTGCCAGCTAAAATACGAGGGTTGCCTAAAAAATAACGTTCCCAGCGTGGTATCTATCTCTCTATTTAAAATTCTCCAAAGCCTAAAAATGCACCATGACAATGCGCATCCTCATGTCTCGCAACAAACGGAGGACTGGATGGAGCGATTTCACGTCTAAAAAATGCATAGAAAACACTGCGACTATGGAGAAAAATAGCTTAAAAATCAACGTTTACAATGGGGAATTCGTTTTTTAAATAAAAAATCCTTGTGCCTGAAAAAAATGTGAGACCTTATTTTTGAAACAACCCTCGTATTGTGTTTGTCTATTGAGCTACTACATTATTCTACGTATGTAAAACTCATCGTAATTTTTCGTTCATTTTTAGATTAGAGGTACATTTAATGAAGTTTTCACAAGTATCCATTACGTTTTGACGTCTACTGGGCTGAACAGCCGAACAGCAAGTGACATCTTTGTATTAGTCAGTAACGTTGACACTAATGAATCGGGTTTAAATCTGGGACCTTACACTTTAAGTCACTGGAAATTTTGTCAATAAAGTATGCAAAACACGCATAGAAACATTATTAACAAAGT
Organism: Acanthoscelides obtectus; assembly: GCA_963669975.1. NCBI lineage: Eukaryota > Metazoa > Arthropoda > Insecta > Coleoptera > Chrysomelidae > Acanthoscelides > Acanthoscelides obtectus. Next base: position 115,337,649 of record CAVLJG010000004.1, on the reverse strand, counting down.
CCAAAATTGTTTACCTCATTTCATTCCTATCTGACTTAACATGTAGTTATGATCATTTGTGACACGATGTGCAATTGAAGAATGTTTTAACATAGCTATTTCATTTTATTTCTTAAAGTTAATAGTTTTAATCAAAATGTTTGACTTATTAAGAAGACCGGAGAAGAAGTATAGATGAGAAAGAATATAGTGTAACAATATTTTTAGACTTCAAAAGGGCATTTGAGACTATAGATAGGTAAAAATTGTTAAAGAAATTGCGTCACTATGGCTTTAAAGGATCAGTAATACACATTTTACAAAAACTACAGTTGGAAACGTTATGTCAAGTGTTCAAAATATATCAGTGGGTGTGCCACAGGGTAGTACATTAGGGCCGTTACTATTTATTATTTATATAAATGATATCTCTGACATTTTAGAACACTGCAAAATTCAAATATTTGCGGAAGATACACTTATATATATACAGTTATATATATACTTTAATTTCTTTGGGTAGAATGCAAAGTACTGCAAAAGTACACTCTTATAACTTAAACTCTCAAGCTTTCGAAGATCTATGTCTTCATCGTCTGGAGTAAGTCGGCGAGATTGTTGAAGAAATATGGAGATTCAACTATCCATCAACTACCAACTAACGAAAATCAATCAACGCTTAGTTTAAAAAAACCTTTCAAAATGATTTGGCATTTACTAATAAAATAATTCCGTTCTAACCGAACCTCATCAGTCCAGTTTTTTATTCGTCGACTATGTGTTCCCTTCACTGTTGTTTTAAAAACAATTTCAGCAACAATCTCGCCGACTTACTCCAGACGATGAAGACACAGATCTTCGAAAGCTTGAGAGTTTAAGTTATAAGAGTGTACTTTTGCAATAATTTGCCTTCTACCCAAAGAAATTAAAGTATATATATATATATATATATAGGTGAAAAATTAAAGCTTCCGCCTTTTGTTGGGTACTTCGACAAAATTTAAGCAAAGAGGACTCTTTATACTTTTTTTAATTCTTTCTAGCTTTCAATGGACTTTGCCATCATCATCAGGAGCTGCAATTACAATGATAACAGTAGCAACAAAAGTGTAAAATGAATTTAAATTGAATCAACTTACAGTAGTATGTGAGGATGTTGCTAATTGTTGTTTTCGTATAGGATGAGGGAAACGTCCAGTAACATGGTGAGAGCTGGATAGATGGTACAATGGTCAAAATTATATAAAATATGACAAGACAAGTTAAAGACAGATTAAAAATTATTTAGAAAACATATATAATATAAATAAATTTTAACCATTGTACCATGTATCCAGCTCTCACCATGTTACTGGACGTTTCCCTCATCAAAACAACAATTAGCAACATCCTCACATACTACTGTAAGTTGATTCAATTTAAATTCATTTTACACTTTTGTTGCTACTGTTATCATTGTAATTGCAGCTCCTGATGATGATGGCAAAGTCCATTGAAAGCTAGAGAGAATTAAAAAAAAGTATAAAGAGTCCTCTTTGCTTAAATTTTGTCGAAGTACCCAACAAAAGGCGGAAGCTTTAATTTTTCACCTAACTGGTCTAGACGACAATGACCACGTCTCAAGTTATATATATATATATATAGTTACACGTAGACGATTTAACGATATGGTCGAATTTCGTTGGCCATTTTATTGAATGCTTGATCATTCCATGCAATGACAAATTTTACGATATATAAACAAAGTCAATCTACTTGATGCAATCATGCAGTAAGCTCGTTAAATTAAACCTATTCTTAAATCAGTTCGAGGGATATCATTCCATGATCATTCCAAAAATCTTGTACTATTTTTAGTTACGAAAAATACTATTTTTCCAAAAGTCTGCTTACATTCGACTTTTCCAAAAACAAAAATTAAAATTAATCGTGAGGCGATGCAATCCTGAAGCGGTACTTTAAAAATTCCTAATTAATGTTACTGTAATGTAAAATAATTTGCAGCGATTAACTAAAAAGCAAAAATGCATGCAAGTGACGCTTTTTAGGGTTACCTTCTATATCCAAATCTGCCTCTGTCAGAAAACAGAGCAATAGAGTATATATTTACACTATGGAATTTTTCATATTGCAGGTTAGGGAAGAGGTTCTATACTAAGGGAATGTAATGGGGAAGCATGCACATCTTTTTGGTTAGTTTTCACACATAGGCTACTAATCTTCAGATGTACAAAATCTATAGGTGACACAAACTTGTGACAGGATAATACCATGTATATGGAACAAACAAAATGCGTGTCTTTTCAGGATATTTTTTTCACGTTGTCATTATTTAGCTGAGGTTGTAAGCTTGTTGACATAGACACCACTTTTAATACTTAGCTACTGCTAAAAACATTTTACATAGAAATAAGAAACAACAGTTTTGGGACATTGCAACAACATACACTAATGTACGATTTACTGTAAATCAAGAACAGGTTAGTTGCATTAACCAGTATTGCGTTTATTATGTAGTTTTAAAAACTAAAGAACCATTCGAAAGTTACGAAATACAAACTTCCTGAAACATAATATTTTGATGAAAAAATCTGTAGTTCTATGTAAATATTCTTGTAAGGTGAATCTTACCTATTAAATGCCTAACTTGATTCTGCTTTGCAGCCATCACGTTCTGTCTTTCCTCTGCATTCATATTCAGATCTTCATCGTCCTCAGGACATGCTTGCACAGCCTCCCTATAAAAACCATATTCATATAATTATATACTAAGTGACATATAAATCCGAACACCCAGTTTAAATGGTTTTATTTTAATAAAAGTTGGTGAATGTATTTATCTTACTGTAAATAACAAGTGAAAAAATTTTCAGCCTTATCAGTTGGACATTCCGGTTTTTATACTGCTTTTTTTTAATTCACTAACGCTCTAAAAATGAATATTTCAGCCGCAGTAAAGAATCAACGTTGGCGGATTTTGGTTCTTGACATCCTTTACGATCGGTTACGATGCCTAGAGTACGGAGACCTGTACGATTTCGTCAACTTAGTGAGTTTGATAGGGGCCGTATAGTGGGACTTCGGGAAGCTGGACTTTCTTTTCGGGCAATTGCAGTTAGAGTGCAAAGAAGTGTAGACACTGTGGTTAGGTGTTGTCAGGCATGGCTTCGAGAAGGCCGTACGCAAAGAGCAAGGGGCACTGGACGCCGCCGTAGAACAACAGACCGTGAAGATCGCCGCCTAAGATTATTGGCCTTACGGGACCGTTTCTCCACTACCAGGTCCATTGCAAGTGAATGGTTTGCAGAACACGGAAGACCTATTGGCTTGCGAAGTGTTTACCGACGAATGAGAAGTTTTGGATTATTTTCATACCGGCCACACTGGGTCCTCCCTTTAACTCGAGAACACCGACGTAATCGCCTTGAGTGGTGCAGACAACGGTCACTCTGGGATCAGGAATGGAACAGTATTGTCTTTAGTGACGAGTCTCGATTTTGTTTAGGCATGCACGATGGTCGTGCCAGGGTTAGAAGGCGATGTGGTGAAAGGAGGAATCCACAGTTTTTTGTTGAAAGACATGTTCATCACACTGTTGGAGTTATGGTTTGGGGTGCTATAGCTTATGGTTCCAGGTCACCTTTAATCTTCATCAGAGGTAACATGAACGCGCAGCGTTATATCCACGAAGTTCTAGAACCCCATCTTTTACCCTATCTTGACACCCTGGCAGATCCAACTTTCCAACAAGATAATGCCCGACCACATGTCGCAAGAGTCACAATAGACTTCTTTCAAAATAATGATGTCACATTGTTACCATGGCCACCAAGATCTCCCGACTTATCCCCAATTGAGCACGTGTGGGATATGATGGGTAGGAGATTGCTCAATTTGCAACGTCCTCCTCAGACTCTAGAAGCACTTCGAGAGGAGTTGGTGGTTGCCTGGAATGAGATACCACAGGAGGACATTGACCACCTGATCAGAAGCATGCCTAGGCGCGTTGCAGAATGCGTAGCACATCAGGGTGCATCCACACATTATTAAAGGTCAAAGGGCTTTAAAGCAGTGCAATCATTTTGAAATTTTTATCATTTACTTATTATGCTTCATTAAGTACTTATACAAAATTTTATCAAAATAAAACCATTTAAACTGGGTGTTCGGATTTATATGTCACTTAGTATATTTAGGGAACGTGAACATCTTGCTCCCCTTTTAAAGAAAATTGTTTGTTGTTAAACGTGACATCACAAGGAACGATCACCCCTCAACCCCCTAAGTATTCACATTATCAGAATCATTCAACAGTGCAAAAAGGAAATCCCATAACCAATGCCAACTCAGGAACATAAAGAGGCTGTTTGACAAGTCATAATAGTTATCAGGAAAGTATAAAAAAAATCGTGTAGTTTTCAAATTATAGGCTTTGAAAAAATCGGAAAAATCCCTGTGAAGATCTTTTAGTTCTCATTACTACAAAAATATTTTTTTTCTTAGACGGAGTGGCGGACAGTGTTATCTACGACAAATCAGTCAGTTATATATTGGCCACCCTGTATTTATTGAATTCACAATAAATGTTCAAATTGTCTTCCTTCAGCAGCAATGCAAGCTTGACATCTTAAAAAATGATCGGGGGAATCTTCCGTTATTAACAAATTCAGCCGCTTCCGTTATTTTGCCCCGTAACTAAATTTTCGATTGCCTTGGAGTAAATTTTTCTTAGTGTAAAGTATAGGTGATTCGTTTCGTATTATTGCGATAGAGATTGGTTTCGGAGAAGTTGCTTTGGCAATTAACATTTTTAATGTCACACTAAATTAATTTCAATGTTGATTGTAGTCACGGTTTGACTTGTACAGGGTACATCGAAATGATGATTCATTACCCCAACTTTGAGTCACTCTGTGGAGTGACTCCAGTTGCCAATCACACCGCAATGCTTTCCATTATCAAGAACCACATTATCCCTATAATCCTGTTTTTTATTCACGTCAATATACAGGGTGTTTCAGTTTATTGTTGCATAACTTTAAGATTCGTTAGAACTTTTAAAATTAATGCATAAAGTCCATATAAACATGGGTCGAAAAATGCGTGGCTTCCGAAATACAGGGTGTTTAAATTTACTTTCTAAAATAGTTTTTTTTAAATATTTCGAACAATATTTGATGTACAACAGTGAAAATTGGTATACAAGGGTTTTTTGGTACGACAAAACGAACCATGGGCATAGTTTTACTGTAGCCGCTAGAGGGCGCTCTCTACTGTACCTTTAGTGTATTAAAATAACCGAAATTTTTTTCTTAGTGCAATTTTTTGCTTTTTGAATTAAAAAACTGATTCTTCGTACTTTTCAACATAAAAAAGCTCTCTTGTGAGTTTTCGTTATAGTTAGCCGTTTTTGAGATATTTCGATTTTTAAGGTTCGATGCATTTTTAATTATTTATGGGAAAATAATATTTTTTTTACATTTTCGATTTGGGCATTACAAGTAATTAAGATGATCGTTTAGATTGTGTTTTTAAACACAGCAATAATTCCTAACTCCAAATAAACACAAAAAAACAGAATATTAATTTGTTTAATTTTCCAATATTATTTTTAACAAATTAAATTATTTACAACTAAAATGCTATTGGATAGTTAGGACGAACATACAAAATCTAAAGTAGTTGCTCGAAATGTAAACCCAATTGTTCAATACACAATTCACATCTACGAATAATCGACCGTGGTATAGCATTATTCAAATAAGGCCTTATTTCATCACATGCATTCCTGATTCTGTCTATTAGCATATCTCTTGTGGTTACGGGAGTCTGGTACACTTTTTCTTTTAGAAATCCCCACACAAAGAAATCTAATGGATTTAGGTCAGGGGATCGTGGAGGCCAGGCGACTGGTCTTCCACGGCCGATCCATCTTTCTGGATAATTTTCGTCCAGCCAGTTTCTAACTATTCTCGAATAATGAGCTGGACAACCATCAAGCTGGAACCAGGCCAATCTTCTTAAATCTAACATAACATCAGCCCACATATTTGCATGTTCAGCCTTTAAAAATTCCAAGAAGGTCGCAGCATTAAACCTTGCAGGCAAAATGTAGGGTCCAAATATTCGATTACGGTAGATACCAATCCACACTAAATTCATGCTGAAAATTTATTTCCCGAACTGCATGCGGATTTTCATGCGACCAAATATGTTGATTATGAAAATTTACCACTCCACGTCTAGTGAAGCATGACTCATCGGTCCATAAAACGTTACTTAAAAACTCCCTATTATTATCAGTTCTATCAAGAATCCACTGACAAACTGTGATTCTTCGTTCTCCGTCCCCTGGCTGTAGTCCTTGCACAGGTTGCAAATGGTAAGGACGTCTATGGTCATTTCTAAGAACACGGTGAACATGGCTTGCTGAAATTCCCAAGGCACCAGAAACTCTCCTAACACTTGTGGTCGGATCTCTATCAAACTCACGCAGAATCATACGGGTAAATCTGCGCTGACGAACATTTATGTTTCGATCCCTTTGGAGATTTCCAAAACCATTTTCAATTATTTGGCGAGGCACTCTTACAAATACTGAGCGAGTTGGATGTCGTCTGTTTGGAAATCTTCGTGCGTATTCTCTGGCTGCTTCTGCTGCGTTTCCATTTACAAAGTCATACACAAAACGAATATCCGCTAACTCTTGATTGGAGAATAAAAATGGCATTTTTATAAAACTTACAAAAAAAAAACAGGTAAAAGAAACTAAATTTCGTGCATTCACAATTGCAAAAAAACGTTTCAGGTTTCAACAGACAACAAAACTAACTGTCAACTAATTGACGTTTAACCTTATTCTGCTTTCAATTTCAAAAATATTTGCAGGCACAGCCTACTTCTAAAAATTATCGAGATACTGACTTTTTAACGTTATTTTATCATAAATAATTAAAAATGCATCGAACCTTAAAAATCGAAATATCTCAAAAACGGTTAACTACAACGAAAATTCACAAGAGAGCTTTTTTATGTTGAAAAGTGCGAAGAATCAGTTTTTTTATTCAAAAAGCAAAAAGTTGCACTAAGAAAAAATTTTCGGTCATTTTAATACACTACAGGTACAGTAGAGAGCGCACTCTAGCGGCTACAGTAAAACTATGCCCATGGTTCGTTTTGTCGTACCAAAAAACCCTTGTATACCAATTTTCACTGTTATACATCAAATATTGTTCGAAATATTTAAAAAAATCTATTTTAGAAAGCAAATTTAAACACCCTGTATTTCGGAAGCCACGCATTTTTCGACCCATGTTTATATAGACTTTATGCATTCATTTTAGAAGTTCTATCGAATCTTAAAGTTATGCAACAATAAACTGAAACACCCTGTATACGGTGGTTGAAGTTTTAGAGGCAAGTGGACCAATTTTACTTCCTCCTTTCATATCTTTTTTAATTCCCGTACGAATTCAAAAAGTTGTTCATCAAATTGTACAGGAATCTATCGCCTTTCTGCGTTAGATTCACATTTTTCAAATTGTCGTTGATACCATTTATCTATAGTGGTGAAAAAAATGAAAACTTTTGACTCAAATTAAAAACATGCTGTATGATACTTTCACGCTCTACCCTTTTGAATAATAATCATATAACCATATCTCCCGTATCCTCCAATTTAGTGTTCCTGAAAATTCTAGCGCGGATTGTTCTTTTAGAACAAAATGAACGTAATACAACAATTTACAAAATCCAAAAAAAATCAATAGAATCAAGGTAAAAGTAAAAAAGTTATGGCGTTCCGAATTTGATCAACATTTTGCTTGTTGCGTGCATTTTGAACCTGAGTGTAACATAGATAAGGATAAATATATTTTGTTGCAATATGTTATTATTCTTACCGTATTGCTTGTATCCAAACTTGTTTATCCTTTGGTTTGTGTACTTTAAGCTCGAACATTTCCGGGTCTGCAGGATTTGAAGATATCAAATAAATACCTCTCGAATCTTGACCCGCCTTTTCTCTTACTAGTAGTTTTTGCAAAGATACCACGCCGGCCTGAAAACAAAATCAATCGATTTCCGATTTATATACAGTATGTTACCGCTAATACTATACGTATACGTTCTCGTCGAAAGCAAATAACAACCACAACCAGCCTCGACACGTACATTCAGAAAGATTTATTGAGCAAATAAAAATCAACAATCTAAGGAAAGCTATATCGGAATTGAAATCTAATAAAAATCCAAGTGAGAATGTCTCAAAAAATATCCTAAATAAAATCAACAAAATATAACTATTTTTAATGTGCTAAAACCGGAATGTAACTATTTTTTCAATATTAGTTCAAGTTTTAGAGATACGGTAATTATATGTGTTCCTGCTGTGACAGTGTTACTATACAGTAATTCACAAGAATGCACGTGCTACATTTTTATATTCGCCAAGGAAAGATGATGTAATCGGCATGATTGTGTTACGTTATACATACGTGTACATTATATTGTTTTATATTAGCCATTTTTTCCTCAGTTGGCTGACAGCGTTCATGCAAGATGTCTCGAAAGTGTGTAAACAATCCAGATCAGTTTTGTTACGTGTGTGGTGATGTGACTTTTGCGTCTCAGAGACGGTCTATTACTCCACTAATAACAAAGGCATATCAGCTTTATTTCGGTTGTAAACTAGGTGATCAAGACAAACAGTGGGCACCCCACATCTGCTGTAATACATGTGCTTCAAGTCTGAGGAGCTGGTTAAATGGCAAAAAACGGTCTATGCGCTTTGCTGTCCCAATGGTTTGGAGAGAGCCTACAAATCATATTAATGATTGTTATTTTTGCATGGTACCTTGTGTTGGACAAGCCACAGGTATGTCCAAGAAAAAAAATCGCTTATTAACTACCCAAACATACCATTTGCGATGAGACCTGTGCCTCACAGTGACGAAAATCCTATTCCAAAATCCCCAGAATCCTACACTTGCGAATCAGAAAACGAATCAGATCATGGCGATCGAGTGATTCGTCAGGAAGAAGATATGCCATCAACGTCAAGAGATCCTGATTTTATACCGAGCACGTCATGCGACCAACCGCACAAAATAACACAGTCAGAATTAAATGATCTTGTAAGAGATTTAGAACTTCCAAAATGTAAGGCAGAGTTACTTGGATCAAGACTGCAGCAGTGGGACTTGTTAGAAGATGATGTTTCGGCATGTGTTTTTCGTAAACGCCACAAAGACTTAGAACCATTTTTCAATATGGCGAATAACTTGGTTTTCTGCAGTAACATTAACGGCTTACTGGCGGCTTTAAATATAAACTATAACCCAGAAGAATGGAGATTGTTTATAGACAGTTCAACATTGAGTTTAAAGGCAGTGTTATTGCATATTGGAAATATTTTACCATCTCTTCCTGTAGGGTATGCAGTTCACATGAAAGAATCATATGACAATATGAAGTACCTATTGACATGCATAAAATACGATGAGCACCAATGGCATATTTGTGGCGATTTGAAAGTTGTTGCACTTTTACTTGGGCTGCAGCTGGGCTATACAAAGTTTTGCTGTTTTTTGTGTGAATGGGACAGTCGGGCAAAGGCACTTCATTACACCAGACAAAACTGGCCTGTTCGTCAATTCCTAGAGCCAGGTCAAAAAAATGTACAGCATATGCCATTAGTAGATTCGAAAAAAATTTTATTACCACCACTGCATATCAAGTTGAGCCTAATGAAAAACTTTGTCGAGGCATTAGATAGAGATGGGTCAGCTTTTCAATACCTGCGTCAGAAATTTCCAAGACTAAGTGAGGCAAAGGTTAAAGAAGGTAATTTTGTTGGGCCACAGATTCGAAATATTTTGAAAGATACACAGTTTGAAAACACTTTAACAGGTATTGAAAAAACTGCTTGGAATGATTTCCGTCTGGTGGTCACTAATTTCTTGGGAAATAGAAAAGCTGACAACTATAAAACCCTTGTCAAAAATATGCTGTCATCGTACCAAAAGATGGGCTGTAATATGTCTCTTAACATACATTTCCTACACTCACACCTGGACTTTTTTCCTGACAATTGCGGAGCCGTAAGTGATGAGCACGGCGAACGTTTTCATCAGGATATTTCAACAATGGAAAAAAGGTACCAGGGAAAGTAGAATCCTTCGATGCTTGCCGACTACTGTTGGACTCTTGGTAGAGATGCTCCAGAAACGATCCATAAAAGAACAGCAAAAAGACAGCGCATATAGTGATTCTTATAAGTATATGAATCTTGTTACTATTTTTAATATATCGTTAAAAATAAAAAGTTTTTTTTCTAAACCGCAACTAATTTTTTTATTTCATTGTCATTTTTGGATTCAGCGCCCCAAAATTAATAGAGAAGTGCACTTTTCCCACAAGATACAATTAAAAAACTAAAATTTGTTGTCCAGTGATTGGCGAATCATTGTTCAGTACATGGTGAATTCCTATCAAAATTAAGGAGTTCTACCATCACTCTTGTGCCAAAAGTTCAACAAGTACAAACATTCGAATTTAATAAATTGTATAATGATATTAAACGTTCGAATTTAAAAATGTTTAAGATGAAATTAAAACAAATCACGTTATGAATACTATGTATAGTGATATAATCTTAATAGACAAGAATGTCATTTAACAGAAAATTGATTCAAAAAAATGTGTACATTTAGCATTAGTGCTGAATAAATCTTCAACAAACAAACAAAATTGTTATACAATTTTTTTTGATGCGTCATTTGAAAAAAGAAGGAGCTGACTAGAAACCCTTACAGTAATTTTCCACCAAATAAATATGAATAGTGAGTACTTTTCTTAAATTTCTTTTTTGTTTCCGCATTTGTTTCAGCGCACCGATTCTTCAAACGTAATCGTTTCTGAAAAGAAAACTCTCAACTTTTAAGAGACGCGCAATGCAAACAAAGTCGACATACGGTTGAAGTCGCATTGCTATCGGCGAAAACAGTTGCATAGAGGTCGAATTACCTTATTGTCAGGAGTAAAAAAAGTGTACTTTTGAGAATTCTCGTGCAGAAAAAACAGAACGTCCGAAAGTACTATCACAAGAACGACTTGCATCTTGCCTCTGCCTTGCATCAACATGGCCACGCCTTCGAATTTCAGCGATCTGTTGCCTTGCAGGATGTCCGACTTCTTGAATTTGTGTCCCCTAAAAATAAGACAATCGGTGAGCGAGATAAAAAAAATCTGATGTAAAAAAAATTGGGACAGTCCATTTGAATAAAACTGTAAAATCGGTCAGTTTTTTCTAAACAGAATGTCCCATATTTCACTGCACGTTTTTTTCTAAAAGATGAAGAGATAATAAATAATAATAGTCTTTATTTTTAATTAATATATATATATATATATATATATATATATATAACTTAAGACGTGGTCATTGTCGTCTAGACCAGTTAGGTGAAAAATTAAAGCTTCCGCCTTTTGTTGGGTACTTCGACAAAATTTAAGCAAAGAGGACTCTTTATACTTTTTTAATTCTCTCTAGCTTTCAATGGACTTTGCCATCATCATCAGGAGAGTAGTATGTGAGGATGTTGCTAATTGTTGTTTACGTATAGGATGAGGGAAACGTCCAGTAACATGGTGAGAGCTGGATAGATGGTACAATGGTCAAAATTATATAAAATATGACAAGAACAAGTTAAAAACAGATTAAAAATTATTTAAAAACATTAAAGCATTACATCGTGAAGCCACTTGATGATTGCACAAAATGGTGGTCCTGGAATAATGGCATTATATATACATAATAATTTTTAATCTGTTTTTAACTTGTTCTTGTCATATTTTATATAATTTTGACCATTGTACCATCTATCCAGCTCTCACCATGTTACTGGACGTTTTCCTCATCCTATACGTAAACAATAATTAGCAACATCCTCACATACTACTGTAAGTTGAGACAATTTAAATTCATTTTACATTTTTGTTGCTACTGTTATCATTGTAATCGCAGCTCCTGATGATGATGGCAAAGTCCATTGAAAGCTAGAGAGAATTAAAAAAGTATAGAGTCCTCTTTGCTTAAATTTTGTCGAAGTACCCAACAAAAGGCGGAAGCTTTAATTTTTCACCTATATATATATATATATATACAGCAGACGCTCGATAACGTAAACACGGGATAATGAAAACTTGCGCTAATGTAAACACAAACTTGGTTCTGTAGGATCAAACGGAACGCGCGATAACGTAAACAATGTGTACGCTCGATAACGTAAACAACTCTCGGCGCACGGAAACAGCGCGACGGTAAAATGCTGAAGCCTCGATGATTTATGTCGGGCGTCGGGGAGTCCCCGATTTATGATGTAGAGTGTAGGGGATTCACCTCTGCGATAAAATACGACAAACTCGGTCAAGCGTATGATTGTTTAGGATACGTTTATACGTACGTATGTATTTCATTTTTGAACTTAAGTGAATACATTGCACGCGTTAATATATTTTACGACTATGGCATCCTCATCCTGTAAAAGAAAGTGTTTAAAGTTGATTGAGAAAGTGAAAATCATAGACGAAGTTGCACTAGGTGCGGGAGTGACACAGTTAGCAAAAAAATATGGAGTATCGAAAGCAACAATCTGTAAAATTAAGCGTATGAAAACTCAAATTTTACAAAGAACGTGCAATACATTTGGAGGTCCGGGAAAAAGAAATACTTTAAAAAATGCGAAGGCACCTAAAATGGAAAATTCCCTGTATAAGTGGTTTTTAAAACAACGGGAAAATCATGTCCCAGTTAGTGGCGAAGTACTTAAACAGAGAGCGAGACTGTCAAATGAAAAACTGAAAGAAACTGAAAATTTCGTAGCTAGTGATGGCTGCCTACAACGATTCAAAACAAGATATGGAATTCGACTGCTGTCTATATCTAGTGAAAAATTATCAGCACAACCACAATTAGTGCAACCATTCAAAGAAAAAGTGATGAAAACAATTACCGAGCTAGATTTAAGAATGGAACAAATTTACAACGCAGATGAAAGTGGCCTTTATTGGAAAATGTTACCAGAGAAAACCTATGCTGCATCATTTGAAAAATCTGCCCCGGGAAGAAAGCCGGAGAAACAACGAATAACGTTTCTAGCCTGCACTAATGCTAATGGTTCACACAAAATAAAGCCACTGGTAATTGGGAAAGCGTGCTCATTTAAAAATGTTAATATCCCTGTTGATTATGACTGTTCAAAAACCGCTTGGATGACTAGCAGTATATTCCTGAAATGGTTCCACAGGTGCTTTGTCCCTCAGGTATGATAATCAATTATCACAAATGCTATATTCATAATTTGAAGATGTGTTTTCAATTTGTAGGTAAAAGGTTTCCTAAAACAACAGAAGCTTCCAATAAAAGCTTTGTTACTATTGGATAATGCACCAAGTCATCCTCCCGAGCAACAACTGAGGAGCAGGGATGGGTCAATTTTCGTCATGTACATGCCGCCCAACGTAACACGTTAATTCAACCGATGGACCAGAATATAATAAGACTCACCAAACTATACTATACGAAGTTTCTACTTTCGTCTGCCTTATCAAAGAATCCTGAAAACTTATCTGAGGCTTTAAAAAAAGTAACATTACGACAAGCTGTTTTAGATTTACATATGGTCTGGAATGAACTTAACCAGCAAACTATTCAAAAATGTTGGAACAATCTCTTTTGTACCAATAATGAAGATGATGAAGAAGACGATGTCCCCTTAAGCGTAATTAGAGAACGTTTGCGATCCAATAATGATAATGTTATTAGTGTGTCATTGGATGTTGTTCATTTATTGAAAACAGTGAATCCCAACATTGTTTGTACTCCTGCTGATATTAATTTATAAAACGAAGATAAGCAGACGAATGATGCTGATAAGGAGGAGGATATGGACAGTGAGGATGACGAGAACGATCCCATTGAAGTCAGAAGTGTAGTGACTGACGCGCAAGCTATACAAGTTTTTAACCAAGCTTTAGATTGGGCTGAAAGAAAAGAAGTTTCATACACGGATATTTTAGTTCTTCGTAAATTACGGGCGCAGGCATTGGAAGACAATGCTAAGCGCAAATTTACGCAGACAAAAAGTTTTGATTATTTTTCTTCTAATTAAAAAAATACTTATCGCTGTTAGAATATTTGTTTATTTTGTTATAAATAGTATGTATTAAACGTTTCTTTTAATAAATCAAATATTAGATAAATCACGTTCGCTAATGTAAACATTTCGATAATGTGAACCACACTTGGATTAAATTAGTTTACATTATCGAGCGTCTGCTGTATTATGTATATATTATAGAGAAAATGATCATGCGGAGAAAGGTATATAACAAAAAGTAGGAAAAAGAAAATAATGGGCAAAATCCGCAAAAAGTGGATTCGAGCAGAAAATATGATTGGTAACCCGAGCGATACGTCTATCTGCTGGTTGGCTTCATCAGGCCCGAAATGAATGCACATATGGAGCTACAAAAGTAGATACACATGCCCACACATCCGAATACGGGTGTAACCCGAGGAAACTAAGATGGAGACGGAAAAAAATCGACACACAAAGTCCGCAACCTACACATTGTAGTATAAAACTTTTTAGATCCTTTGGGCTTGAAGTACCACAACAAGTAATTGGTTAGCTGTTGGATAATAAAGCTATTATTATTATATCTTACCTGTGCATGGTACACGATTTGGCATCTATCCTATGGTAAATCTGCAACTTCCTGTCCTCCTTTTCCTTCTCAGCTACCCGGGCGTCCACCTCGATCAGTATCTCTTTAACTAACGACAACGCTTTTTGCAAAGCTTCTTGCTCCTGTCTATTCTCTTTGCTGGTCTTGATCAATGGCTCAATCAACAACGGGTACTTCGTCAGCCTTTGGGTTACGAACAGAATACATTCCGGTATGCCCTTTTTCTTCAACAAAGGGTTAGTTTGACAGTGCCTGACGAACTCGCCGAATCTTTGATCGTTTTGTAGGTAAAATTTGTAGATTTCTACGGCGTCCCTATGTCTGCTACAAAATTCCCCGTAGGCTGATTTAAGTTTATCCGCGTGGTCGTTAGAAAATTGTTCCAATAGAATATCGGCGAGAGAGGAAACTATGGGGCTTTCCCTTTGCCTTTGACGGAGCTTGGATAGTAACTTGAGGTGTAGATCAATCAGATCGTTCAGCCTTGGAAACATTCTCTCCAAGTTGGGGCCGAGCTGGAAGTATTTCTGCAACCCGTCCACAAACACCTACGATGAAATAGTACAATACAAAATTAGTAGTAATAGTGGAAAGATTTGTTTGGCAAACATAAACAGAATAATTATAAACAACCTAAAATTATTGAATTCAAGCCATTTAATGCACATGCTGGGTAAGCTATAATAATTATAGGTTTAACCAGTGACTCCTCAATTTTAATTTTGTCAAAGAATTCTTCTTTTATCTCTATGTTTAATTTGTTATATTCGATCAACGCTTGATGAAGTACAGATTTGTAGCTTTTTGTACATTAAATGGAAGTCATCTTTATTTCTAGTGTTATGTAAATGATGTGGCATTTGATGATGTTAATTTAGTTACACATGGTGGAAATACATCATTTTTTACTTACAAGATATTTGATAATTTTCACTTCGAGCTACATTAATTTGCTAAGCAATTGTCTAATTGGAGTATATTTATCTTAATTCAGTATTATTCTCATGCACTTGTTTTGTAAAATTTGCAGTCTTTCAGAAATTGAATTATTAGCTAAATATAGAATAGTCGGAAACTTCAAGTAATTTGGAAGAAAGTATTATAGATAAGTTTTCTACTATATGAATTTGGACATGTATAAACTCTTGATCAATATTCCACTTTACTACTAATTTTGTTTATAATTTTCCCATAATGAATATCAAAATTTAATTGAGAGTCAATGCACACGTTAGTGACTCTGAATAGGGTCATTTTACAATAGGCTACAATATATTAAACGTTTTCAAATTTTTCATGACCTTCGAAATTTTTTCCCAAATTCAAAATTTAGAAAATGCTCAACATTCTTAAAATTTCCACTTTTAAAAAATTCTCATAATTTCCAGGATTATTAAAATTCGCAGTTTTCCAACTTCCAAAACAAATCTTTTTAAATCGCGCAAAATATTCGGAATTCTTGAAATTTTCGAAATTTCCAGGTTTCAAGATTCTCAAAATTTGTAAAATTATCAGAATTTTCAGTCATCAAATTCCCAAAAAAGTTTAAGTATGAAAATCGCGTCAGTTTTGAAGTTCTTGAAAATCGTTGAAGAAATTTAGAAAAGTATAAAAATTTTGTAGATTATAGTAAAATTTTTCAAAATTTTTCGAGTTCCCAATTCTTCAGCATTTTCAAGATGTTTGAGATTCTTAAAATTTCCAGTTCTCAAATTTTGCAAAATAATCAAAAATTACAGTTTTTAAACGTCAAAAACAATTTTTTTCAATTTTAGAAAATCGCGATAGAATTCTTGATATTTAAAATCCCGAAAGCTCAGAAACTTAAGAAATTGTGAAGAGTGTCAAATTTCTGCAGATTATAGGAAGGTTTTCAAAATTTTCATAACTTTCAGGATGTTCAAGATTTTCCAGGTTTCCTAAATAATCAAATATTCAGTTTCCAAAAATTCTGAATATTTGCAGGATTATCACAGATTTCAGTTTTCAAATTCTCAAAACAATTTTTTACATTTCCAAATTCGCGACAGTTTATAAATCCTTTAAAATCTTTACAATCTCGAAAACTCAAAAATTTTAGAAAACTTGGAATGTGTTAAAAAATATTTTTAAACATTTTTTCGATATTTTCATAACTTCCGGGATTTTCAAAAATTTTCAGTTCTCCCAAATGATCAGGATGCTCAAAAGGTTCAGAATTCTTGAAATTTTCGAAATTTTCAGTTTTCAAAATTTTCAAACTTCGTAAAATTATCAAATTTTCAAAAAACGTTTAAAAATTCTGAAAATCGCGGCAGTTTTGAAGTTCTCGGAAATTGTTTAAGAAATTTTGTAGATTACCTATAGTGAAATTTTTCAAAATTTTCATAACTTTTACATTTTTTCCCAATAAATCAACATTTTCAAAATGTTTATGATACTTAAACTTTTCAGTTCTCAAATTTTGCAAGATTATCAAAAGTTTCAGTTTTCAAACTTCCAAAACAAATTTTTTTAAATTCTGAAAATCGAGATAGAATTCTTGAAAATATTTAAAACCCCAAAAACTCGGAAATTTAAGAAATTGTGAAGAGTGTAAAATTTCTGCAGATTGTAGGAAGATTTTTAAAAATGTTCATAACTTCCACGATTTTCAAAATTTTTCAGTTCTCCCAAATGATCAGAATCTTCAGAATGTTCAGAATTTTACGAATTTTAAAAATTTCCAGTTCAAACTCCGAAAAAAGTTTTGAAGTTCTTGGAAATCGTTTAAGAAATTTTAAAGAGTAGAAATTTTATAGATTACCTATAATGAAATTTTTCAAAATTTTCATAACTTTTACAATTTTTCCCAATAAATCAAAATTTTCAAAATGTTTATGATAGTTAAAATTTTCAGTTCTCAAATTTTGCAAGATTATCAAAAGTTTCAGTTTTCAAACTTCCAAAACAAATTCTTTTGAATTCTGAAAATCGAGATAGAATTCTTGAAAATATTTAAAACCCCAAAAACTCGGAAATTTAAGAAATTGTGAAGAGTGTAAAATTTCTGCAGATTGTGGGAAGATTTTTAAAAATGTTCATAACTTCCACGATTTTCAAAATTTTTCGAGTTCCCAATTCTTCAGAATTTTCAAGATGTTTGAGATTCTTAAAATTTCCAGTTCTCAAATTTTGCAAGATTATCAAAAATTTCAGTTTTTAAACGTCAAAAACAATTTTTTTCAATTTTCGAAAATCGCGATAGAATTCTTGATATTAAAATCCCGAACGCTCAGAAACTTAAGAAATTGTGAAGAGTGTCAAATTTCTACAGATTATAGGAAGATTTTCAAAATTTTCATAACTTTCAAGATGTTCAAGATTTTCCAGGTTTCCTAAATAATCAAATTTTCAGTTTCCAAAAATTCTGAAAATTTGCAGGATTATCACAGATTTCAGTTTTCAAATTCTCAAAATAATTTTTTACATATCCAAATTCGCGACAGTTTATAAATCCTTTAAAATCTTTACAATCTCGAAAACTCAAAAATTTTAGAAAATTTGGAATGTGTTAAAAACATTTTTTCGATATTTTCATAACTTCCGGGATTTTCAAAAATTGTCAGTTGTCCCACATGATCAGGATGCTCAAAAGGTTCAGAAATCTTGAAATTTTCAGTTTTCAAAATTCTCAAAAATCGTACAATTATCGGATTTTGAAAATCGCGTTAGTTTTGAAGTTCTCGGAAATTGTTTAAGAAATTTTAAAAAGTAGAAATTTTGTAGATTACCTATAGTGAAATTTTTCAAAATTTTCATAACTTTTACAATTTTCAAAATATTTTAAGTTTCCCAATAAATAAAAATTTTCAGTTCTCAAATTTTGCAAGATTATCAAAAGTTTCAGTTTTCAAACTTCCAAAACAAATTTTTTTAAATTCTGAAAATCGAGATAGAATCTTGAAAATATTTAAAACCCCAAAAACTCGGAAATTTAAGAAATTGTGAGAGTGTAAAATTTCTGCGGATTGTAGGAAGATTTTTAAAAATGTTCATAACTTCCACGATTTTCAAAATTTTTCAGTTCTCCCAAATGATCAGAATCTTCAGAATGTTCAGAATTTTAGGAATTTTAAAAATTCCCAGTTCAAACTACAAAAAAAGTTTTGAAGTTCTTGGAAATCGTTTGAGAAATTTTGAAAAGTGTAATATTTCTGTAGATTTTTGGAAAATTTTTCAAAATTTTCACAACTCGGAATTTTCAAAACTTTTTAGGTTTCCTAAATAACCAAAATTTTCAAAATGTTCAGAATTCTTATAAATTATCAGTTCTCAAAATTCTCAAATTTTGCAGGATTATCAAAAACTTCAGTTTTCAAACTTCCAAAACAAATTTTTTTAAATTTTGAAAATTGTGACTGTTGAAATTCCTAAAAATCTTTAAAATATCGAAATCACGAAAATTTAAGAAATTTTGAAAAGTAAATTTTTTTAAAAACCTACTACTTTCAGTATGTTCAAGATTTTCCAGGTTTTCTAAATAATCAAATTTTCAGTTTCCAAAAATTCTGAAAATTTGCAGGATTATCACAGATTTCAGTTTTCAAATTCTCAAAACAATTTTTTACATTTACAAATTCGCGACAGTTTATAAATCCTTTAAAATCTTTACAATCTCGAAAACTCAAAAATTTTAGAAAATTTGGAATGTGTTAAAAAATATTTTTAAACATTTTTTCGATATTTTCATAACTTCCGGGATTTTCAAAAATTTTCAGTTCTTCCAAATGATCAGGATGCTCAAAAGGTTCAGGATTCTTGAAATTTTCGAAATTTTCAGTTTTCAAAATTCTCAAACTTCATAAAATTATCAAATTTTCAAACAACGTTGAAAAATTCTGAAAATCGCGGCAGTTTTGAAGTTCTCGGAAATTGTTTAAGAAATTTTGTAGATTACCTATAGTGAAATTTTTCAAAATTTTCATAACTTTTACAATTTTTCCCAATAAATCAAAATTTTCAAAATGTTTATGATTGTTCTCAAATTTTGCAAGATTATCAAAAGTTTCAGTTTTCAAACTTCCAAACCCAAATTTTTTTAATGTCTGAAAATCGAGATAGAATTCTTGAAAATATTTAAAACCCCAAAAACTCGGAAATTTAAGAAATTGTGAAGAGTGTAAAATTTCTGCAGATTGTAGGAAGATTTTTAAAAATGTTCATAACTTCCACGATTTTTAAAATTTTTCAGTTCTCCCAAATGATCAGAATCTTCAGAATTTCAGGAATTTTAAAAATTTCCAGTTCAAACTCCGAAACAAGTTTTGAAGTTCTTGGAAATCGTTTGAGAAATTTTAAAAAGTGTAAAATTTCTGTAGATTTTTGGAAAAATTTTCAAAATTTTCACAACTCAGAATTTTCAAAACCTTTCAGGTTTCCTAAATAAACAAAATTTTCAAAATGTTCAGAATTCTTAAAATTATCAGTTCTCAAAATTCTCAAATTTTGTAGGATTATCAAAAACTTCAGTTTTCAAACTTCCAAAACAAATTTTTTTAAATTTTGAAAATTGTGACTGTTGAAATTCCTAAAAATCTTTAAAATATCGAAATCACGAAAATTTAAGAAATTTTGAAAAGGAAAATTTTTTAAAAACCTACTACTTTCAGTATGTTCAAGATTTTCCAGGTTTTCTAAATAATCAAATTTTCAGTTTCCAAAAATTCTGAAAATTTGCAGGATTATCACAGATTTCAGTTTTCAAATTCTCAAAACAATTTTTTACATTTCCAAATTCGCGACAGTTTATAAATCCTTTAAAATCCTTACAATCTCGAAAACTCAAAGATTTTAGAAAACTTGGAATGTGTTAAAAAACATTTTTTCGATATTTTCATAACTTCCAGGATTTTAAAAATTTTCAGTTCTCCCAAATGATCAGGATGTTCAAAAGGTTCAGAATTCTTGAAATTTTCGAAATTTTCAGTTTTCAAAATTCTCAAACTTCGTAAAGTTATCAAATTTTCAAACAACGTTGAAAAACTTTGAAATACGCGTCAGTTTTGAAGTTCTCGGAAATTGTTTAAGAAATTTTAATAAGTAGAAATTTTGTAGATTACCTATAGTGAAATTTTTCAAAATTGTCATATCTTTTACAATTTTTCCCAATAAAAAAAAAACTTCAAAATGTTTATGATTGTTCTCAAATTTTGCAAGATTATCAAAAGTTTCAGTTTTCAAACTTCCAAAACAATTTATTTAAATTCTGAAAATCGAGATAGAATTCTTGAAAATATTTAAAACCTCAAAAATTCGGAAATTTAAGAAATTGTGAAGAGTGCAAAATTTCTGCAGATTGTAGGAAGATTTTTAAAAATGTTCATAACTTCCACGATTTTCAAACTTTTTCAGTTCTGCCAAATGTTCAGAATTTTAGGAATTTTAAAAATTTCCAGTTCAAACTCCGAAAAAAGTTTTGAAGTTCTTGAAAATCGTTTAAGGAATTTTGAAAAGTGTAAAATTTCTGTAGATTTTTGGAAAATTTTTCAAAATTTTCACAACTCAGAATTTTCAAAACCTTTCAGGTTTCCTAAATAAACAAAACTTTCAAATTATCAGTTCTCAAAATTCTCAAATTTTGATTTGAGCTACGGCAAGTGGAATCTTTTTGACCTTCATTATATTTCAATAAACACTCTACTGAACTAAGAATACCTACCTTCTGCATGACCAACAGCGTCATGCAATGATGCTTCTCAGTCAGTATGAACTCGTATATGTGCTCCTGCCTCTTGATCTCTTTCTCCTTCAACTTCCTGGACACTTCTTTTCCTACGTACGGCGACCACGAGTCCGGTTCTGAATCGTGAAGTCCTAAGCTGAGGTCTGAACAGAGATCGGCTGCCGTCAGCGGCGAATCCGACAGGAATTCTAAGGGGACGATCGGAACATCGTCTGGGAAGCTAAAAGAAAAGCAACATTTACATACTCCTAGAGTTCCTCGAGGATACGAACGAATATAAATATACTAAAAAATCCACAAACCTCCCCCACAAGCCCGAACCGCCGAATTTCAAACGCTACAAAAACTTTTCTGAAATTGACCAGACGCGTCTGAAAAGTAGAAAAACGAAGTTTGAGCGATTTTGTTTTCATGTGTCAGCGGAGCGATTTTCAAAAACTGTAAAGCTTTTTCATCCTTGGCATAGTAGTCACCTTGTGTTACAATTTCATCTAAATCGGAGCGGTATTTCCCAAGTTATAGGCCGTTCAAGGATTACCGTACAGACAGACTGAAAGACAGAATTTTTTTGCGATTACAATACGTACTTCCTCGCCCAAATAACATCCTGGAAGATTAGCACGTTATTGAGAAACACCCTGTATAGTTATTCCAGCTCGGCATTCAGTAATGTAATAAGCTCCAATGGTTCGATTGATCAAACAAAATGAATACTAACGCAACGCCCTAATAATTCCCCTCGAATTTAATTTTGGCATTATAGTCCAGTTAATTTCGATTCACGTGTCCAACCGAACAGGGAAAGTAGTTTCACGAGCAAACTGGTAAAGAGATCAACAATCTGTTTCCGTGGCAACCTTGAAATGTTACTAATGCATATTTTAAAATATACAGGGTGTTCCTTAACTTAGTGCTATGTCAAACATATTTTTTTAAATACAGCACCCTATATTTTATTGCATATTTGAATAAAGCTTCTAAAAATAAGAAGTTCGATATTATACTTCGAAGTTGAGTCATTTATTTTAACAGTGAGTAGATCTGATCAAAATAAATGTTTTTTTCTTTTACCATTTTTCTGGTAAAATTAAAGTAACAAAGTTATAGCCCTTTGGAAGTTTGAGTACCGCCCTGTCTCAATAATAATATTATGTGCTCGTGTTTGGCAACAACGGATATAATCCGCCTTATCGGTTCATCGCATCGGAAACAAAAAAGCGAAAGAATTTGGAACGATGTTTTTACAATTATTTTATTCAGTTGTATTCAGTCAGTGTCAGTCGGTAACGCGTGAGTGAATAGTGGTGTCTGTTGCGTGGCTCAAACGAACGTTCAAGAACTAAATTTAATTTTGGAAAAGAGGACAGTTCGATTCGATACAAATCGTCTGAATATGAAATAGGTCTAAAAAATTTAAAAATACGAAATAATCGTGACATATATGAGTCGCTAATGCAGTTAACCTAATTAAAAGTATTTAGTTTACGTTTTTTGGTGTCAGCACACTGTGTTCCAACAGGCCCAGCTTGGAAATGTGGAGTTACCTGTTTGTTTTTAATACGTTTACTTTCAGTTTTACTGTTATTTTTCAATTTTACATAATCATTCAAAATTATGATTGAAAAAATAGACAAAAGCTTAGATAAAATATCTGCATAATTGCGGCCACAGATGCAAGTTAAAGAAAATTCACTGTATATAAAGTCAGACTGAATGCTGAGCAAGGTTAACTGACACAAAATAAATTTTTGATTATTGCTTTTCAAGAAGAAAATTTCCAATCTATCTACATTAATAATAGATTCAAAAATGGCATACATATGGTAGAATATGATTGGTACATAACTGGTTGGAATTGACAGTCCTCCTCTTTGCAAATGATCAAAATAAACATTTGTTGTTAATGAACCTTTTTCTTTAACTATTAGCGATTTGCATATCTCGCAGTTTAGGTTTTTAGAGATAGCGTGTGAAGCATATCCAGATATATAAGTCTTAGTAATATCCTCTATGTCACAATTGGCTAAGTAATTTGTCTCAAATACTTCATTGAATATATCCAAAACTTCAGGATTTTGTTTGGTATCCAAGAAATCAAAATTTTCTTGAGTTTCTAAGCAGTTTTGGAACCTTGTTTTAATTTCTGCTAAAGAAAATGACGATTTCTTTTCATTGAAAATATGCTTCAGCCGTATTTTCTTTTCAGCATTTAAAATTTCATCATATGACACATTGTAATTGCAGCCACATAAAAGTCTATAATTGCCAAATCGTTTTTCTAAATTATCAGTGGTGAATTTTCCAGGCAATACATACTCAATGTCAAATTGATTAAATGAATATTCAATTATGTTTAGTAGAGTCAGCGTGCTTTGATATAGAGCTGTATACGTTTCTGGTGTCAGGTGTCCATTATTATTCTCTAGATTATGCCATTTTTCTAACCATATCAGGAATTTTTTTAAAAATTGTACTCTATAATCATATTTATTGGTAATAGGCTTACAAAATTCGTTTCGCTTCAATTCTCCTTTTATTACACTTGTATTACTGACAATATCCCACCAATTCCTGATTATTTCCAAAAAGTGTGCAGCATCATTAAACTTTAATTCTTTCATAGCAGCGATTGTTGAGTGATGGAATAAATTATCTACAAAATTTACATTTTGCCTTTCAAATGAATTTGGATGCAATGTTTTATAATTTAATTTATATGCTTTCTTAACTACAGCTTTTTTTTCCAATTGATATACGAATGTTTTCAAATTTAGCATACTGAATAATATCATTATTGTCAAAATTAGGATATACAAAAGTTTTGTCTAGGTTTTTTAAATTAATCCAATTATTTCTGATACTCTTGAAAATATGCACAACATCATAAGTTAAATATATGTTCTTATCAGGATTATGTGGATTTGGAATAGAATGTTTTCAAAGCAGAATTATAGTTTGCATTGCATAAAGGAACACAGCAACAACGAGGCATATTGTCTGCGTCAAATACTTGATAAATGAAAAAAGAAAAATACAACCTGAATTTGCACGTTTTCAATAGTTGAAATCCTTAGCGTCCTGAGGCGCGAACAGCCACAGTCACACTTCTTAGTTTATTTTTAAAGCACAGAAGCACTACAACTGGAGTCTATTTCTCATATATTATAGTCACCGATCACTTTGAACACATACACACACTTTGAAGCTTAGAAAACAAGCTTATCTCTTAATTACAGCCTCTGGGATTCCGAAATCACAAATTGAAAAAGGTTATGTTTTCTCAGCGTTTTGAGCACGAGTTGCGTCGATGCAGCAAGCAGCGGCGGGAGTAACACTACCACCTACGTTGCCAGATTTCTTTGTTCACGGCTCGTAGTTGACGTCGGCTGTGGTTATAGGGCTAAGTGATTTCAAATATGTATTTTTTACGACTAGAGTGTTTAGTTTATAAAGGCATATTTTGGTAGAAATCGTGAAGTGGGCCAACTGAAGTGGGAAGTGGCTCGTATATACAAAATTTACAATCGATATCATATGTTATATGATATCAAACTTCTTACTTTTACAAGTTGTACCGAAATGTTGAAGTTATAGAATATCCTGTATATAAAAATAACTTAAACTCTCAATTTTTTATGGGACGTAGGTATGCAGTTCCCCGAAAGGCAAGTGAACCACCCTTACTTCCTCTCCTACACGCTTTCAAGAAATCACTTGGCCCGACGCCCATTTTTCACTAGCCTATAATTGCTACTTTATTGACAAACCACATGTCAGTCAATCGGATATCACTGTGACTTTGAATTTTGCAACTGGAGATCATTCTTCGTATCCAAAGACTTGTTTCAAAATGGACACAGAAACCCTAGATTGCGAAAAGGCAAAAGATGAGAAAGACAGAGACGACAACGAGAGTCTCCCCGAGCAATGTTGGGTGTCGACTTCGAAAAACGACAGCAGAAAATGGCTGATTCGGGACGCGTCGTACACGCTGCCCAAGGTACGAATAATGAAGTCAAATATGAAAATTAGTTGGTTCACAAATACTATTTGAGCCTCATTATTAATATACACCATTCCTGAGTATTCAACAACCGTATATCTACGCAGTGTCTCCTACAATGTCGCCACCATATACAGGGTGTTTCAGTTTATTGTTGCATAACTTTAAGATTCGATAGAACTTTTAAAATTAATGCATAGTGTCTATATAAACATGGGTCGAAAAATGCGTGGCTTCCGAAATACAGGGTGTTTAAATTTAATTTCTAAAATAGTTTTTTTTAAATATTTCGAACAATATTTGATGTATAACCGTGAAAATTGGTATACAAGGGTTTTTTGGTACGACAAAACGAACCATGGTATAAACAACACTCATTGCCAGCTTTTCGACAAAAAATGAAATCATCATTACTTCAATAACTTTATTATACAACCATGTTTTTTTTTTACTTTTCGATAATCTTTTTTGCTTTTCTATTTTTTGGAAGTATGCCAGTTTTCGTATTATTGTAATAATTTATTACTAAAAGTTTAAATTTATTGCGAGTAATATTTCACTATTACTAATATCTGCTAGTGACTCTTGTGGAATAGCAAATGCTAAATTTCATTACACTATTGTTGTAAAGAAAAAAAGACGTTTATTATGATTATCCTCAAAAACATGTAGAATTCAATTTTTGTCGGTTAAGGAGCCTCCAGCATCGACTACACGGACGACGTATCTCTATCCGCAAGTGAGGGATGAAACTGAGAACATCATCGGACAGAGGACGAAAGAAATGTTGAGACGGTTCGAGGAAGAAGCCGTTCAAGAGATCATTAAGGAGACCAGCGTGGACTGTACCGTGGATTACTGTACCGAGTACGACGGGAATTTCAATGGATCTGGGTTAGTATATAGGGTTGGTCGGTCCTGGACAAATGGTTCATAAGAAACGATACTGCGTTAGGAATCGAAGGAAGGAAGGATGGTTCCAAAGGAATCCATTCCGATGATTCTGGTGGTTTCGTTTCCAATCGGTTCGGATCGAATACTATTCATATAAAGGCAATATTTTCTAGTTTGAGATATATTTTTTCTATATTTTAACATAAACACCACGAAAATTTATGAATTCAGTTTTCATGTTTCAAAAATGGTAGAAAGCCCGTTAGCCTGAGACCGGAATCGTGAACGAATGGAAGGAGTTGTGACTTCGAGATAGGAATCGTGAACGTACTGAAGGAATCGACTCCGAGTCCAGGATCGCAAACGAATCAAAGGAATCGATTACGAGGCTGGAATCGGAATCGTGTACGAATGGAAGGAATCGGCCCCGAGACCGGAATCGGTATCGTGAACGTATCGAAGGAATCGATTACGAGGCCGCATTCGCAATCATAAACGAATGGAAGGGATAGATTCCGAGACCGGAATCAGAATCGTGAACGTACTGAAGGAATCGACTCCGAGTCCAGGATCGCAAACGAATCAAAGGAATCTATTACGAGGCTGGAATCGGAATCGTGTACGAATGGAAGGAATCGAGTCCGAGTCCAGAATCGCAATCGAATCAAAGGAATCGATTACGAGGCCGCATTCGCAATCATGAACGAATGGAAGGGATAGATTCCGAGACCGGAATCAGAATCGTGAACGTACTGAAGCAATCGACTACGAGTCCAGGATCGCAAACGAATCAAAGGAATCGATTACGATGCTGGAATCGGAATCGTGTACGAATGGAAGGAATCGAGTCCGAGTCCACAGAATCGCAAACGAATCAAAGGAATCGATTACGAGGCTGGAATCGGAATCGTGTACGAATGGAAGGAATCGGCCCCGAGACCGGAATTGGAATCGTGAACGTATCGAAGGGATCGATTACGAGGCCAAATTCGCAATCATGAACGAATTCGCAATCGTGAACGAATGGAAGGGATCAATTCCGATACCGAAATTGGAATCGTGAACGTATTGAAGGAAACGAGTCCGAGTCCAGAATCGCAAACGAATCAAAGGAATCTATTACGAGGCTGGAATCGGAATCGTGTACGAATGGAGGGAATCGGCCCCGAGACCGGAATCGGAATCGTGAACGTATCGAAGGAATCGATTACGAGGCCGCATTCGCAATCATAAACGAATGGAAGGGATAGATTCCGAGACCGGAATCAGAATCGTGAACGTACTGAAGGAATCGACTCCGAGTCCAGGATCGCAAACGAATCAAAGGAATCTATTACGAGGCTGGAATCGGAATCGTGTACGAATGGAAGGAATCGAGTCCGAGTCCAGAATCGCAATCGAATCAAAGGAATCGATTACGAGGCCGCATTCGCAATCATGAACGAATGGAAGGGATAGATTCCGAGACCGGAATCAGAATCGTGAACGTACTGAAGCAATCGACTACGAGTCCAGGATCGCAAACGAATCAAAGGAATCGATTACGATGCTGGAATCGGAATCGTGTACGAATGGAAGGAATCGAGTCCGAGTCCACAGAATCGCAAACGAATCAAAGGAATCGATTACGAGGCTGGAATCGGAATCGTGTACGAATGGAAGGAATCGGCCCCGAGACCGGAATTGGAATCGTGAACGTATCGAAGGGATCGATTACGAGGCCAAATTCGCAATCATGAACGAATTCGCAATCGTGAACGAATGGAAGGGATCAATTCCGATACCGAAATTGGAATCGTGAACGTATTGAAGGAAACGAGTCCGAGTCCAGAATCGCAAACGAATCAAAGGAATCTATTACGAGGCTGGAATCGGAATCGTGTACGAATGGAGGGAATCGGCCCCGAGACCGGAATCGGAATCGTGAACGTATCGAAGGAATCGATTACGAGGCCAAATTCGCAATCATGAACGAATTCGCAATCGTGAACGAATGGAAGGGATCAATTCCGAGACCCGAATCGGAATCGTGAACGTATCGAAGGAATCGATTACGAGGTCGAATTCGCAATCATGAACGAATTCGCAATCGTGAACGAATGGAAGGGATCAATTCCGAGACCGGAATCGTAATCGTGAACGTATTGAAGGAATCGAGTCCGAGTCCAGAATCGCAAACGAATCAAAGGAATCGATTACGAGGCTGGAATTGGAATCGTGTACGAATGGAAGGAATCGAGTCCGAGTCCAGAATCGCAAACGAATCAAAGGAATCGATTACGAGGCTGGAATCGGAATCGTGTACGAATGGAAGGAATCGGCCCCGAGACCGGAATCAGAATCGTGAACGTATCGAAGGAATCGATTACGAGGCCAAATTCGCAATCATGAACGAATTCGCAATCGTGAACGAATGGAAGGGATCGATTCCGAGACCGGAATTGGAATCGTGAACGTATTGAAGGAAACGAGTCCGAGTCCAGAATCGCAAACGAATCAAAGGAATCGATTACGAGGCTGGAATCGGAATCGTGTACGAATGGAGGGAATCGGCCCCGAGACCGGAATCGGAATCGTGAACGTATCGAAGGAAT
Organism: Acanthoscelides obtectus; assembly: GCA_963669975.1. NCBI lineage: Eukaryota > Metazoa > Arthropoda > Insecta > Coleoptera > Chrysomelidae > Acanthoscelides > Acanthoscelides obtectus. Next base: position 115,308,725 of record CAVLJG010000004.1, on the reverse strand, counting down.
CGATTACGAGGCCAAATTCGCAATCATGAACGAATTCGCAATCGTGTACGAATGGAAGGGATCAATTCCGAGACCGGAATCGGAATCGTGAACGTATCGAAGGAATCGATTACGAGGTCGAATTCGCAATCATGAACGAATTCGCACTCGTGAACGAATGGAAGGGATCAATTCCGAGACCGGAATCGTAATCGTGAACGTATTGAAGGAATCGAGTCCGAGTCCAGAATCGCAAACGAATCAAAGGAATCGATTACGAGGCTGGAATTGGAATCGTGTACGAATGGAAGGAATCGAGTCCGAGTCCAGAATCGCAAACGAATCAAAGGAATCGATTACGAGGCTGGAATCGAAATCGTGTACGAATGGAAGGAATCGGCCCCGAGACTGGAATCGGAATCGTGAACGTATCGAAGGAATCGATTACGAGGTCGAATTCGCAATCATGAACGAATTCGCAATCGTGAACGAATGGAAGGGATCAATTCCGAGACCGGAATCAGAATCGTGGACGTATTGAAGGAATCGACTCCCGAGTCCAGAATCGCAAACGAATCAAAGGAATCGATTACGAGGCTGGAATCGGAATCGTGTACGAATGGAAGGAATCGAGTCCGAGTCCACAGAATCGCAAACGAATCAAAGGAATCGATTACGAGGCTGGAATCGGAATCGTGTACGAATGGAAGGAATCGGCCCCTAGACCGGAATCGGAATCGTGAACGTACTGAAGGAATCGACTCCGAGTCCAGGATCGCAAACGAATAAAAGGAATCGATTACGAGGCTGGAATCGGAATCGTGTACGAAAGGAAGGAATCGAGTCCGAGTCCAGAATCGCAAACGAATCAAAGGAATCGATTACGAAGCTGGAATCGGAATCGTGTACGAATGGAAGGAATCGGCCCCGAGACCGGAATTGGAATCGTGAACGTATTGAAGGAAACGAGTCCGAGTCCAGAATCGCAAACGAATCAAAGGAATCGATTACGAGGCTGGAATCGGAATCGAGTCCGAGTCCACAGAATCGCAAACGAATCAAAGGAATCGATTACGAGGCTGGAATCGGAATCGTGTACGAATGGAAGGAATCGGCCCCGAGACCGGAATCGGAATCGTGAACGTATCGAAGGAATCGATTCCGAAAGCGTAAACGAAACCATGAAATCGAATCACCAAAAGGAACGATTTGGCTCACCTGTATTAATATAACGTTATATAAAAAGTGCTTATTCTAATTTGCTATGAACAGCTTCCAGGTGAGAGACAAAGTCTACGAAGCAGATCAAGAGATCTACAAGAAGTACCCATTGTACAGCTCAACCCCAACATCTTTCTACTCGTTCAAATTGAGCAAAGATCCAAGACGACTTCTAGCCGGACACACCCTGTCGAATGATCCGTTGCAACCGTTCAAAAAATGCGCAGGATTTTCAAAGCCTATGAATGATAAACTGGATAACCGTATTTGGTAATATACAACACTACAACACAAAGCTTTATAGTTTACTTTATTAGTTTGCGTTTTTATTAAATTCATAACTCGATCTGCTGTGTCATAAAATCAATTTTATATAAATTTCTTGTAATTAACTGGAGTTGGTGTCTAAATAAACACACAACGTTGCCGCCGTTTCAGAAAAAAATATTTCCTTGTTCAGGGCTCCTTTTAGAAACTGTGGAGGTCAAAAAATAATCCAACGTTATGCACGTCTTCGATATTATCACTTAGACTGCAATTGAAATACTTTTAGTATAGCTAGACAAAATTTGTTAAAGGCACAATTGATACGTTCCCCAAAAATCGCAAATTTGAATGAAAGTACTTTTATACTCACCTCGCGTTGTCGTGGTGGCCATGATGGGAATCACTATCTTTGTCATCACAGAGTATTTGGCTGAAAAGCAAAAATCATTGAACAATATTTGTCACGGAATCACATATTGGCCTATTGTAGCTAAAGGCCTGCTGGAAGAAACAACAATTACAGAAAAGTATAGTAAAGTCAAGTCGATTAAAATATGACAAGTGATATTTTGTGAATGTAGCCTTATAGCCACAAACGACAAAAAAACCAAACCAAAGAAATCATGGAGCCCATATACCAGCACAAGCGAAGGCAATGATGATGATGACGCCTGGAGTACCAGCGGTGCTTTGACAGGGTTGCCGTGTTGGGGCATTTCCCGCAAATTTTGGGGATTTAATGTTTGAGATTAATTTTTTCCTAATTTCCGATACCCTGCGCAGCTGGTATATTCCGATCATTGCGCCCTCAGTCAGGCGTCAAGTAATCCTTCTCATGCATCGTGGTATATAGGCTCGAAGAGATTTATTTTATCTCATTTTATCAACATCCATGTTGTGAAAATTAAGAACACTTTTTTTTCTGACGTTTGTGACTAATCAGATCATGAAAGTAGTATAGTATAAACGCATGCCTACGGAAGCGAAGCTGTCGCGTAAAATTAATCATAAGAGCTTCTGAAATTGGTATGAAATAGATACTACGATTACTTTGTAAAATGTTTGTCTCGTATACAGCAAGCAACTAAATAATAACAATCTCATTCAGTAGGTACAGCTGATATCTAAATTATGTTTCTTGAGCTTATGGATAGAGCTGCGAGTTTAACTTTCTTGTGAGGTTTCCAGATTCGCAGATCTATACCGATCAATGCCCTTAAAGTCAACATAACTCTGGCCATCACTCAAATTTAGCCTGCAAGTTATTGATAATTGAACCTTCTGGAACCGTGCTACTGAGTGCAGGCGCGACGATATTTGAGTGATGTCGTATTACATACATGACCTTCCAATCGATATCTCTCGCACATCTTGTTTTATTCTATATCAACATCGACCCATTTTTATTGGAAGACCGTTTCACAATTTAGTGTAAACCTAAACTAAGCTTCATGATATATCCACTAGCTCTACAATCTCGTGGTGTCAAGTTCAAACTACAACATACTGAAGTCTGTTCCATCTTATATTGATAAAGTAAATGGCAAAAGATTAAATCTGTGGCGAAAATGCAACTATTTACCACAACGATGTAATTCGACAAACCGTGAAGACAAATAACATTATCAGTAACAACAGAAAGTTTTGGCAATCACAAATGCCAAATACGTTAACGTTGACATACATGTAAGTAATGAAAAGTCTAGAATCTAAGGATTCGCTTCCGAGGCAGGAACAAGAATCGTGAACGAATTGAAAGATTCGATTCCGATACCGGAACCAGAATCGTGAAGGATGCGATTCTGAGGCAGGAACCAGAATCGTGAACGAATCGACGGAATCGCTTCCGAGGTCGTAGTCGGAACCGTACACGAATTAAAGGATTCGATTCCGAGACCAGAATCGTGAACGAATCTAAGGATTCTCTTCTGAGGCAGGAACAAGAATCGTGAACGTATCGAAGGAATCGATTACGTGGTCGGAATCGCAATCGTGAACGAATGGAAGGAATCGATTCCGAGGCCGGAATCGCAATCGTGAACGAATTGAAGGAATCGATTCCGAAGCCGGAATCGGAATTGTGAACGAATGGAAGGAAACGAGTCCGAGGCCGGAATCGGAATCGTGAACGAATCGATTCCCAGGCCGGAATCAAACTCGTGAACGAATGGAAGGAATCGATTCCGAGGCCGGAATCGGAATCGTGAACAAATCGATTCCGAGGCCGGAATCGCAATCGTGAACGAATGGAAGGAATCGATTCCGAGGCCGGAATCGGAATCGTGAACAAATCGATTCCGAGGCCGGAATCGCAATCGTGAACGAATGGAAGGAATCGATTCCGAGGCCGGAATCGGAATCGTGAACAAATCGATTCCGAGGCCGGAATCGCAATCGTGAACGAATTGAAGGAATCGATTCCGAGGCCGGAATCGCAATCGTGAACGAATAGAAGGAATCGATTCCGAGGCCGGAATCGGAATCGTGAACAAATCGATTCCGAGGCCGGAATCGCAATCGTGAACGAATTGAAGGAATCGATTCCGAAGCCGGAATCGGAATTGTGAACGAATGGAAGGAAACGGCTCCGACACAGGAATCGTGAACGTTTCGAAGGAATTAATCCCGAGGGATGCGATTCCGAGGCAGGAACCAGAATCGTGAACGAATCGACGGAATCGCTTCCGAAGTCGTAGTCGGAACCGTACACGAATTAAAGGATTCGATTCCGAGACCAGAATCGTGAACGAATCTAGGGATTCTCTTCTGAGGCAGGAACAAGAATCGTGAACGTAACGAAGGAATCGATTACGTGGTCGGAATCGCAATCGTGAACGAATGGAAGGAATCGATTCCGAGGCCGGAATCGGAATCGTGAACGAATCGATTCCGAGGCCGGAATCGCAATCGTGAACGAATTGAAGGAATCGATTCCGAAGCCAGAATCGGAATTGTGAACGAATGAAAGAAAACGAGTCCGAGGCCGGAATCGGAATCGTGAACGAATCGATTCCGAGGCCGGAACCGCATTCGTGAACGAATTGAAGGAATCGATTCCGAGGCCGGAATCGGAATCGTGAACGAATCGATTCCGAGGCCGGAATCGCAATCGTGAACGAATTGAAGGAATCGATTCCGAGGCCGGAATCGGAATCGTGAACGAATCGATTCCGAGGCCGGAACCGCATTCGTGAACGAATTGAAGGAATCGATTCCGAAGCCGGAATCGCAATCGTGAACGAATTGAAGGAATCGATTCCGAAGCCGGAATCGGAATTGTGAACGAATGAAAGGAAACGAGTTCGAGGCCGGAATCGGAATCGTGAACGAATCGATTCCGAGGCCGGAACCGCATTCGTGAACGAATTGAAGGAATCGATTCCGAGGCCGGAATCGGAATCGTGAACGAATCGATTCCGAGGCCGGAATCGCAATCGTGAACGAATTGAAGGAATCGATTCCGAGGCCGGAATCGGAATCGTGAACGAATCGATTCCGAGGCCGGAATCGCAATCGTGAACGAATTGAAGGAATCGATTCCGAAGCCGGAATCGGAATTGTGAACGAATGGAAGGAAACGAGTTCGAGGCCGGAATCGGAATCGTGAACGAATCGATTCCGAGGCCGGAATCGCAATCGTGAACGAATGGAAGGAAACGAGTCCGAGGCCGGAATCGTGAACGAATCGATTCCGAGGCCGGAATCGCAATCGTGAACGAATGGAAGGAATCGATTCCGAGGCCGGAATCGCAATCGTGAACGAATGTAAGGAAACGAGTCCGAGGCCGGAATCGGTATCGTGAACGAATCGATTCCGAGGCCGGAATCGCAATCGTGAACGAATTGAAGGAATCGATTCCGAAGCCGGAATCGGAATTGTGAACGAATGGAAGGAAACGGCTCCGACATAGGAATCGTGAACGTTTCGAAGGAATTAATCCCGAGGGATGCGATTCCGAGGTCGTAGCCGGAACCGTACACGAATTAAAGGATTCGATTCCGAGACCAGAATCGTGAACGAATCTAAGGATTCTCTTCTGAAGCAGGAACAAGAATCGTGAACGTATCGAAGGAATCGATTACGTGGTCGGAATCGCAATCGTGAACGAATGGAAGGAATCGATTCCGAGGCCGGAATCGCAATCGTGAACGAATGGAAGGAATCGATTCCGAGGCCGGAATCGGAATCGTGAACGAATCGATTCCGAGGCCGGAATCGCAATCGTGAACGAATTGAAGGAATCGATTCCGAAGCCGGAATCGGAATTGTGAACGAATGAAAGGAAACGAGTTCGAGGCCGGAATCGGAATCGTGAACGAATCGATTCCGAGGCCGGAACCGCATTCGTGAACGAATTGAAGGAATCGTGAACGAATCGATTCCGAGGCCGGAATCGCAATCGTGAACGAATGGAAGGAAACGAATCCGAGGCCGGAATCGGAATCGTGAACGAATCGATTCCGAGGCCGGAATCGCAATCGTGAACGAATGGAAGGAAACGAGTCCGAGGCCGGAATCGGAATCGTGAACGAATCGATTCCGAGGCCGGAATCGCAATCGTGAACGAATGGAAGGAATCGATTCCGAGGCCGGAATCGCAATCGTGAACGAATGGAAGGAAACGAGTCCGAGGCCGGAATCGGAATCGTGAACGAATCGATTCCGAGGCCGGAATCGCAATCGTGAACGAATTGAAGGAATCGATTCCGAAGCCGGAATCGGAATTGTGAACGAATGGAAGGAAAGGGCTCCGACATAGGAATCGTGAACGTTTCGAAGGAATTAATCCCGAGGGATGCGATTCCGAGGCAGGAACAAGAATCGTGAACGAATCGACGGAATCGCTTCCGAGGTCGTAGCCGGAACCGTACACGAATTAAAGGATTCGATTCCGAGACCAGAATCGTGAACGAATCTAAGGATTCTCTTCTGAAGCAGGAACAAGAATCGTGAACGTATCGAAGGAATCGATTACGTGGTCGGAATCGCAATCGTGAACGAATGGAAGGAATCGATTCCGAGGCCGGAATCGCAATCGTGAACGAATTGAAGGAATCGATTCCGAAGCTGGAATCGGAATCGTGAACGAATCGATTCCGAGGCCGGAATCGCAATCGTGAACGAATCGATTCCGAGGCCGGAATCGCAATAGTGAACGAATGGAAGAAATCGATTCCGAGGCCGGAATCGCAATCGTGAACGAATTGAAGGAATCGATTCCGAAGCCGGAATCGCAATCGTGAACGAATTGAAGGAATCGATTCCGAAGCTGGAATCGGAATCGTGAACGAATCGATTCCGAGGCCGGAATCGCAATCGTGAACGAATCGATTCCGAGGCCGGAATCGCAATAGTGAACGAATGGAAGAAATCGATTCCGAGGCCGGAATCGCAATCGTGAACGAATTGAAGGAATCGATTCCGAAGCCGGAATCGGAATTGTGAACGAATGGAAGGAAACGGCTCCGACACAGGAATTGTGAACGTTTCGAAGGAATTAATCCCGAGGGATGCGATTCCGAGGCAGGAACCAGAATCGTGAACGAATCGACGGAATCGCTTCCGAGGTCGTAGTCGGAACCGTAAACGAATTAAAGGATTCGATTCCGAGACAAGAATCGTGAACGAATCTCAGGATTCGCTTCCGAGGCAGGAACAAGAATCGTGAACGAATTGAAGGATTCGATTCCGATATCGGAACCAGAATCGTGAACGAATCGAAGGATGCGATTCCGAGGCAGGAACCAGAATCGTGAACGAATCGAAGGAATCGCTTCCGAGGTCGTAGTCGGAACCGTACGCGAATTAAAGGATTCGATTCCGAGACAAGAATCGTGAACGAATCTAAGGATTCGCTTCCGAGGCAGGAACAAGAATCGTGAACGAATTGAAGGATGCGATTCCGAGGCAGGAACCAGAATCGTGAACGAATCGACGGAATCGCTGCCGAGGTCGTAGTCGGAACCGTACAAGAATTAAAGGATTCGATTCCGAGACAAAAATCGTGAACGAATCTAAGGATTCGCTTCCGAGGCAGGAAAAAGAATCGTGGACGAATTGAAGGATTCGATTCCGATATCGGAACCAGAATCGTGAACGAATCGAAGGATTCGATTCCGAGGCAGGAACCAGAATCGTGAACGAATCGCTTCCGAGGTCGTATTCGGAACCGTAAACGAATTAAAGGATTCGATTCCGAGACAAAAATCGTGAACGAATCTCAGGATTCGCTTCCGAGGCAGGAACAAGAATCGTGAACGGATTGAAGGATTCGATTCCGTTACCGGAACCAGAATCGTGAACGAATTGAAGGATGCGATTCCGAGGCAGGAACCAAACTTGTGAACGAATCTCAGGATTCGCTTCCGAGGCAGGAACAAGAATCGTGAACGAATTGAAGGATTCGATTCCGTTACCGGAACCAGAATCGTGAACGAATTGAAGGATGCAATTCCGAGGCAGGAACCAAACTTGTGAACGAATCGAAGGATTCGATTCAGAGACAAGAATCGTGAACGAATCTCAGGATTCGCTTCCGAGGCAGGAACAAGAATCGTGAACGAATTGAAGGATTCGATTCCGATATCGGAACCAGAATCGTGAACGAATCGAAGGATGCGATTCCGAGGCAGGAACCAGAATCGTGAACGAATCGAAGGAATCGCTTCCGAGGTCGTATTCGGAACCGTAAATGAACTAAGGGATTCGATTCCGAGACAAGAATCGTGAACGAATCTAAGGATTCGTTTCCGAGACAGGAACAAGAATCGTGAACGAATTGAAGGATTCGATTCCGATACCGGAACCAGAATCGTGAACGAATCGAAGGAATCGCTTCCGAAAAGATTAAATCTGTTGCGAAAATATCTACTATGTAATTATTTACCACAACGATGTAATTCGACAAACCGTGTAGACAAATAACATTATCAGTAACAACAGAAGGTTTGGCAATCACAAATGCCAAATACGTTAACGTTGACATGCATGTAAGTCATGAAAAGTCAACGGAATATACAGGGTTCGTACTGGTTTGTACCTCTTAGCGACTAGTCACACTTTTGCTTGAGTTGTTTTTCACAAAGTAATTAGGAAAGTTTCGTTGCACAATTAAAATGATGATACTAACTAAAGACCAAATAGATTTTGATCAATATTTGCTTTAAACAGTTCTAACACTCTATTTCTAGTTAATTCGAGATAGCCATCATTGCCAACAGTGCAAAATTAACACAAGACGACCTTATATAGATATCAGAACGTGTATTGTGGTAAGTAGTATGTTTGCTTTGTACCTTGACAATTTCTGTGCCATTTACTTTATCTTAAGTTGGTCACGGAAGAAAAAGTATTCCTAGCGATGAAAATCTCCATTACAGATAGATGAAGAAAGTACCCAACTGCTACCAACTTAACAATAGAACAAACACTAAAGACAACATAAAAATAACGGTGATTTACATAGGTCCAATTTCACTATTGGATAGCGGGGATCAAAATTTGCTCCTAGGAGCAAATTAGACCGTTTTATGGTCGATTTTCCTCAAATCCCCATTTAAGTAAAGCAATTCTTCATACATCACACGTTTTATCTGCTAATAACTTGATGCCAGGACCAAAAATTGGTACTGGCGTGCAAATTCGTCGAGTATATTTTGCGAACTTCTTTCGAGTTCTACAAGCTGTTAAAATAAATGACTCAACTTTGAAAACACCCTGACCAATACGCTTTGTAAAAGAAAATCTCAACATATTCATTCAAAAACACTTTTTTATCGGTATAATTTGGTCCGTGGAGCAAAATTTGTGATCGTCGTATAGTAAAATCGACCCGAAATGAATCACCACTTACAACAAAAGAGAGACCGCTACGAACGTCAACAGCAACTGGAGTGTAACATGAGAAAGAGAGACATGAGACACGGGAAGTAAGGTTAGGGTTGTTAAGGGGGACTTACTTCACTCCCAGTTTTGTTGCTACCCTGCGCCAAGGCGAATAGCAGAGCTGACTCCTCCTTTTTATTGGAGGGAGGCGGAGAATAGGTAACATATATTAGCCAAACACTCTTTGCTTTACACTTCTCTTCTTTTTTTTTGGATATTTACAATGATCGTATTTTGGATTTCCTTTTAATTTAAAAAATCTTCAAAATTTACTTTGAACCAATATGGCATAATAAATGAAGAAATATGAGAACAACTACCGATTGGAAGAGTGCTAAAAGATTATTGTCTAAAGCAAAAAGAATGTAGACAAGATTTTAACAGTTCTTGTTTGTTTGAAAAATGAAATTTTAAAAATTTATTTACAGAGCTCGTCGCCAAATCTTGACTTTTTTCAAAAAGGATGATTTGAACTATGCCATTTAGTCAACCTAAACTGGCAAAGGAAAAACGCATAGCGGGGACAGGGTTGCCAGATGTGGTGATTGTTCACCAGATCTGGTGATTTTTTATGCCACATTAATAGTGACTCTTTCAAATTATTACATTACGATTATTGAAGACAAACAGAGAAAACATGCAACAACTCAATATGAATAAATTAAAATGTTTCATAGACCTGTCAAAACTAATTGTATACAGGATGTACCAATATTCCGTAGACATAGAATTACCACTTATTTTTAGAATCAAAATAAGCCTATTTGTTTGCCGTTTACTTTTCTTTTCTGAGTATCGATTACTTATCTGCGCCAAAGTATAATAAGTCCAAAATAGTAAGAAGCGTATTTCCACTGAAAAAAAAATGTTGAACCGGAAGACTTTTTTTGCTCTTCAATTTCCCCCCACCCAAGTTACGCCACTGTCTCATAATAAAGTTTATCGGAGATCTGGCGATTTTTTTTCCAAATCTGGTAACTCATTCTGGTGATAAATATATTTGTCACCTGGCAACCCTTACCTGGGAGAACATAAAATGCACCAATCGAAGACCGAAGTAAAAAAATTATTTAAAATGGAAACCCAAAATAAAATGTTTGACGCTGAAAGCGATGCATAATCGTATCCTATAATTTTAGATTTGATCTTGTTATACAGGGTGTCCCAGAAGTCGACGTCAAGCCGAAACCGGGTGATAGGCAAAGTCATAACAGCTATCAGAAAAATATTTAAAAAAATGTTATGTATGTGTTTTGAAAATTATAGGTCTTTGAAAAAAATATAGAAATTTCACACCCTACGGCAGTCTGTCAACTCCTGTTACTACAAATATTAACTTTTTTTGGATTTTATTTTTACAATGTAATGATGAATAATGCATCTTCAAACTGGTGTCTCAACCTTACTGTCAACTTTTCTCGTTCAGGAAAAATTGCCACTTATTTCCCAACCAAGTATTCCAAAGTAAAACTTTGCTCAACTTTAACTGGCTGTACTGGAAAAAAATGTACTACGAGAGTTTGGCAAGTAACCTTAAAAGTTGGCGCATTTAATAAGGATTCCAAAATGGTATAACACTTAGAAGATTACTCGTTAACTTATGCACAATTTTTATTTGAAGAAAAACTGATGAAAATTTTTCAAAATTTCCTAATTAAACAGCGATTATGAAAACGCACCAGGACCCTTAAGGATAACTGTTTGCACAACAGTGGGCGTCAAAATGCTGCTGATGATGATTTACCTTTACAGCAAATGCTCGAACTGTTTTCCTCAATACACGCTCGACATCTTCTTAAAAAAGATCGGGTTATTAAACGAGCGAATCGACGGTTATTAACAAACTCAGCTGCTTCCAAAAGTCTTTGCCGTAGCTCAGCTACATTTTGAATCGGCTTGCAATACACTTTTTCTTTTACAGTTCCCCAGTAAAAAAAATCTAACGGATTCAAATCTGGTGACCGGGCTGGCCACGGTATTGTACCAGACGGCCTTATCCATCTGCCTGGAAAGTTTTGATCGAGATACTCTCTCACTCTCACTGAGTGCATAGTGCGCTGGGCAGCCATCATGCTGAAACCACATGTCCCTGTAAATACTCAGTGGCACGTCCTCCAATAAATGTTCTAAATGATTTTGCAAAAAACCTAAATAAACCTCAGCAGTCAAAGTCTCTGGGAACTCAAACGGACCGATTATTTTACCATTTAAAATTCCTGTCCAATGGTTTATCTTGAAGCGATATTGAGATTTATCTTCTCTCATCAAATGTGGGTTTGCTACGTGCCACTCGTCTAAGTTATGCAGGTTCATGTACCCGTCTTTCTTAAATGTGGTCTCATCTAACCATAACATTTTTTCAAAGAGCCGTGGATCTTCCCTGTGTCTTTCTAACATTGTGCGACAAAAAGCAACTCGGGGCTCATAATCCCGGGGCAGAAGAGCTTGAACACGCTGTACGTGGTATGGATGGAGTACGTTTTTTTGCAAGATTCTATGGGCTGTACTTTTGGGCACACCTGTTTTTAGTTCTATTGCACGCACTGAAGTACTCGGGTCTTCTTCGACACCTCCTAGCACCACGTCTTCGTAAGGAAGGAAAGATCTTCCCTCACCGTGTGATTGGTTTGGTAGTTGGCCCTCTGAGAACAGTAAGCGGTGCACATTTGTGAACACTCGATGATCTGGATGACGAGCTGCATTCGGGTACCTCTCACAGTACAGTCTCGCTGCAGCACTAGCGATGCATCTGCATTCCCCATAAATGAGGTGCATGTTAGTATATTCTTGTACGGTGTACACGGACATAGCGGCACTGCACAATCACACTATCAAAGATAGTCTAAGGAAAGCAAATGTTGTTTTGAAGAGCAATTAAACAGTCCAAATCCAAATCACAAGCGATCAACAGTCCAGTTCACGAATCCAAAATTAGTAACAGTACGAAATCAACAAGCACGAACATGTAAAGATGCGCAGTAAACGAAGAAGTACTGATCGGTATCAAAGTGTGCAATAGCAAGTAAGTGATGTGCTCCATCCATACCACGTACAGCGTGTTCAAGCTCTCCTGCCCCGGGATTATGAGCCCCGAGTTGCTTTTTGTCGCACAATGTTAGAAAGACACAGGAAAGATCCACAGTTCTTTGAAAAAATTTTATGGTCGGATGAGACCACATTTAAGAAAGATGGGTAAATGAACCTGCATAGCTTACACGAGTGGCACGTAGCAAACCCACATTTGATGAGAGAAGATAAATCTCAATATCGCTTCAAGATAAACCATTGGACAGGAATTTTAAATGGGTCAGTGAGAGAGTATTTCGATCAAAACTTTCCAGGCAGATGGATAAGGCGGTCTGGTACAATACCGTGGCCAGCCCGATCACCTGATTTGAATCCTTTAGATTTTTTTACTGGGGAACTGTAAAAGAAAAAGTGTATTTCAAGCCGATTCAAAATGTAGCTGAGCTACGGCAAAGACTATTGGAAGCAGCTGAGTTTGTTAATAACCGTGGATTCGCTCGTTTAATAACCCGATCTTTTTTAAGAAGATGTCGAGCGTGTATTGCGGCTGAAGGAAAACAGTTTGAGCATTTGCTGTAAAGGTAAATCATCATCAGCAGCATTTTGACGAACACTGTTGTGCAAACAATTATCCTTAAGGGTCCTTGTGCGTTTTCATAATCGCTGTTTAATTAGGAAATTTTGAAAAAATTTCATCAGTTTTTTTTCAAATAAAAATTAAAAAATTAACCAGTAATCATCTAAGTGTTATACCATTTTGGAATCGTTATTAAATGCGTCAACTTTTAAGGTTACTTGCCAAACTCTCGTAGTACATTTTTTCCAGTACAGTCAGTTTAAGTTGAGCAAAGTTTTACTTTGGAATACTTGGTTGGGAAATAAGTGGCAATTTTTCCTGAACGAGAAAAGTTGGCAGTAAGGTTGAGACACCAGTTTGAAGATGCATTATTCATCATTACATTGTAAAAATGAAATCCAAAAAAAGTTAATATTTGTAGTAACAGGAGTTGACAGACTGTGTGAAATTTCTATACCTTTTTCAAAGACCTATAATTTTCAAAACACATACATAAAATTTTTTAAATATTTTTCTGATAGCTGTTATGACTTTGCCTATCACCCGGTTTCGGCTTGACGTCGACTTCTGGGACACCCTGTATGTATACATTGAAAACCAAATTTTTCTGACGGCTCGAGTTTAATGTGTACGAGAGAGAAGTCCGTATAGAAACGTATGTTAGAAAGAGATAGAAGCCGGCTGGTTAGCGAAGCTCATCACAGGAGCTTTCAGATTTCCAACTAAATTAAAAAACTTTAACCGGCTTCTATCTCTTTCTAATATGTGTTGATAGCGTTTCTCTCTTGTACACATTGAAGTCAAGTCGTCAGACAAATTTGGTTTTCGCTGTATACATTAAGGTGGAGTTCGTAGGGTAGCACAGAACATCATTTAATAAATGATGTATGTATGTCTTCCTCAATTCGACCTAGCGAATTCCTCCTTAAGCTAAAAACGTTCCACCTTACACTGTTATGACGAAAACAAATCTAGAGATAATGTTATTCTACTAACCATATTAGATCATACACTCACTCAATAAAAATATAAAATGAACATCCTATCGCTTTTCTGTGTGCTAACATAATAGCAAAACTACTGAATAATCTACCTAAAAGTTCAGGAAGTAGGGTGTAATATTCTGATTCGGTTTTTGCATAATCTTATTAAACGTTGCCAGGACCAAAAATTCGCCAAACATTGTTTTTTCAATTTTTAAAATTCCTCTAAAAATGCCTAAACAATTTTTGACGCAATTTTGGACCTGACAGTAGATTAAGGGGTCTATTTTGAATAAGATTGCGCAAAAAATGAATTAGAATATTTCTCCGAGCAAACGGGGAGATACTTCCTGGATACAAAACATAATATGGTGCTAGAAAGCAATGCAAAACTATACAATAGGTGGAAAGAGTCAAGCCAAGCAAAATAGGTGGAGAAAAGAGAATGTGTCACATGTAGAGGTTAGGATACAAATAACAAACATTGTCGTTGGCGGTGAAGGTTTCACTAAATATTCTATCAAACGGCTAAGAGTGTCTCTCTGATTGTTAATCAATCAAGGAGGCCACTACAGGATAAGTTTCGGGAGTTACATTAATCACTGGGCTAGGCAGTAAGCAGTCACTATATAGAAGGTAGCAGTTATTGTATTTATCAGGTACTATTTAAAGATTTATCGCGATTTACAAGGATCTAGACGCTGAAAAGACGATTTTATCAAAATTAACCTAATTCATATTTCTTGGGCCTGCACTTTGGAAATATTATACAGGGTATCCAGTGGGAAAGTTCACTTTTTGATTTACGAAAAACATTGCAACAACATTAATCGTCTCAAGAAGATTATATCAAAAATTAAATAAAATCAAAATAAGAGTGAGATTTGTCTAAAAGTGTGCTTAATGAATGTTTTGATATTATTGGAGCAAGATAAATATATATATATACGTTATATAATTAATTGTTAATTGGGAAATTGGCAAACCTTTTAGGCTTTAGTAAAATCTTTTAACGGTAATCTCGAGCTTTCGGCATTCTCTATGGAGCCTTCTTCAGGAGCTAAAAGCACAATTATGATGCTAGCAACCAATACAGGAAAGATTTAAATTGTATTGGTTGCTAGCATCATAATTGTACTTTCAGCTCTTGAAGAAGGCTCCATAGAGAATACCGAAAGCTCGGGATTACCGTTAAAAGAGTTTACTAAAGCCTATTTCCCAATTAAAAATTAATTGTATTTTATTTGCCCAACTGGTCGTCGGCAATGTCAATGACTACTGCTCATATATATATAGGAATTAGGTCAATTTTGAAGCAGCTCCGGTCGACTACACATCAAGAAAATGCAGGATAATCAGTTTTAGAATAAATTTGATAGTCTCCTCGATCATGCCAATTGCCAAAACTACAAAAAAACTAAACAAAACCTAAACAAAAAAATTCCAATTTCCTACACAGGTAACACCTTTGCGATTTGTTTTATAGCCGCATATTCAGATTCGACACCTCTTTGACGAGTTAAAATAAATAACCTTACCTAGAAGTGCTGCTTTGGGAGCCGGGCATCGATCCGGAACCTCGTTTCGAAATGGAATTTTTAGCGTTTTGTAACGGTACTGTAAAGCCTGACAACTTGCTTGTGCTCTGGAAAAATACGGATGATATTATAGGTTGTTTCTTAATTTCTCGGATTTTATTAGTTTGAATGATAATTCCTTACACGTCATACCTTTGCACTCTTTATTTTCACACATTCCTGTATGTTGTCCTTACACGTATTTTGGTGCACAGTTGTACTACAATCTGAAAAAACAAGAGAAATTAGATTTATTAAGCCTCTTATTCCCAAGGTCCTCTAGATCCAGTTTTCAACATTTTTTCAAAAATTAAAACGCTTTTTTGTCTTTTAACATTGTGCAAAAATTTACTTCTCAAGTTATAGGCGGTTATAAAATTAGCGGACAGACAGATATATCGACGCAAATAAATAACACGTTTTTTCGTGATGTCATATATAAATAACATCCAAGAAAACAGTTCGACAATTTTCGCGATTGCAATACGTCCCCGCCAGTAGGTCAATATTATTTATTAAAAAGATAACCGGTCAAATAGAGTCACTAGAAACTGAGAATAAGCGCATAACACTTACTTTCACAATAAAGTGCAGGTTTATTGCTCAGAGGTTTGGTGCAAACGTCACAAATCTGCGAAGTTCCGTAACATCCGGACACCCATTGATGAGTCAATTTTTTCGACTTAT
This sequence comes from Acanthoscelides obtectus, assembly GCA_963669975.1. Lineage (NCBI taxonomy): Eukaryota > Metazoa > Arthropoda > Insecta > Coleoptera > Chrysomelidae > Acanthoscelides > Acanthoscelides obtectus. Next base: position 115,292,522 of record CAVLJG010000004.1, on the reverse strand, counting down.
CCTAAAACAAGCAAACATGAAATAATTTGATATCAACGGGTTCCACAGAGACTGAATATATTCGGAAAACGGCAATGCTTATATACAGGGTGAAAAGTTAGTAGTGGATCAACGGAAGTCAGGTGACATGAAAACCTAGCAAATGAACCCCTATACCTGTATGTGTGGTCCGAAATTTTGTCGTTCAGGAGATATTTGAAATTTTGTGAAATCTCGAAAAAACGGGATAATGAACTTTCAATCGCAATTAAAACTAAACCATTAGGTTTAGGACTGTGATTTTTTCCTGAGATAAGCTAAATAGTTAGTTTTAGCAATGGTTATGTCACTTTTTAACAGAGCTTATTAGAAACGCAAAAAATCTTAAATTTAATTTTTTTGTGAAAAATCTCTTCCATTCCTCAACTTTGGAGGGCGGTAAAAAAATTGAGGTTGTATTTCATTATTTATTTTATTGTAAAAGCTATTTCAATCCATGTAGAACAAACCCTGAAAATTACCGACAAATGTGGAAGATAATTTGATTTAACTAACTTTTAAAGAGCATGTTCGAAATGGCCTCCATTATTTTCTATAGATAAGGGACACCTTCTAATAAAATTGTATAGAGTATAAATACCCACCTGCGTCAAACATACAGATTTTTTAAGGCACTGAAATTTTCAGGGTTTATTCTAAATGGATTGAAATTGTTTTTACAATAAAATTAATAATGAAATACAACCTCAATTTTTTTTACCGCCCTGCAAAGTTGAGGGACGGAAGAGATTTTTCACAAAAAAATGAATTTAAGATTTTTTGCGTTGATTTCTAATTAGCTCTGTTGAAAAGTGACATAACCATTGCTAAAACTAACCATTTAGCTCATCTCAAAAAAAAAAAATCACGGTCCTAAACCTAATGGTTTAGTTGTAATTGCAATTGAAAGTTCATTATCCCGTTTTTTTTTCGAAATTTCACAAAATTGCAAATACCTCCTGAACTAGAAAAATTTTGGACCACACATACATATATTGTTATGAAAACCCACCAAATCGTCAATATCACATATTTCACTATTGAACCGATTTTGTTGTAATTTTGCGCGATAATAATTTTACCTAGGAGTATCGTAAAGTCGGAAGCACGGTTCAAAATCCAGGACCGGACTTAATTTTTTTCAAACTCCATGGTCGGATTCAGTTTTCAGTTGGACTGGAAGGCAAAATTTTGTGCAATCGCACATTTAATCCCGTTTATCTTTTGATCAAAATGACTGTTGTACGAAATCAGTTGGTAAAATTAAAAATTAAAGACAAGTAAATAGGGTGGATAATATTTTTCACCTTTATTTGTATCATGTTTTGCTCTTTCTTCTGCGAAAAGATAATTCAGGGTATAACTTGCGTTACACTTAAAAAAATACAAACAAATAAAAAAACTGATCCAACCCTAGAATTTTGAGTTCCCAACGTCTTTAGTTCAATTTTATGCACTATTTTGTTAAATATTGATGAAAAGAATGTTGATAACCCTTGAAACTTTGAGTGTGTCGCATTATCTGCTAAAAATGAATAATTAAAAAATAAAACTATACTACTTTGATAATCAAATAGTACAATTCATTGGTTTTTTATACATAATCAAACATTTTAATAGTAAGACAAAACGGTGTTGATTTTGAAAAGACAATAAAAGATCGATAAAATCGAGCCCGGACCCTGGATTTTTTAACCGTCCATCTAGTTTTACGTTGTACCTAGCCAACTTTGTTGTCGTGCAAAATTTCGACAGAATCTGTTAAATATTGCATATTAAATACTTGGTGTGTTTACATACGAGTAGACCACCATGTAAATAACGACTTTATTTTTATTTTTAGATATGAAAAGGTCCGTATTACCTACAATTTCACTATGTCGACTTAAGTACGGAACACCCTGCATTGCATGCCATTAATATGTTGGAATTCTCAAAAATCCTTTTGAACCCAATAATTTTCCCTGATTTAGGAAAATTATATCTCTTATATGAAATATTTGATAGACATTACTGATAGAGAAAAACATAGCATACCTTCTTCTTTCTAAAGAAAAGACTGCCTCTCTTTCTACGCTTCTCCGAATGGTGATCGTAAGGAACACTGCAAAATAAAAAAAAGTTAACTTTGACGTCAAACGAATCATACATCAACAGTACGTTGTACTACTTATAGAAAAGTTCAACTAGGAGACAGAAGCAGATTCTAAAATGAATATCAAACAAATAATCAAATACATTTATCAAAATATGTAATTTTATTATTGTTGCTTTTTCTATAATATGAATTTTTTTATTTTCTCAATACAGTCAGTTTGAATAATTTGATACCTCTCGTCGTCACCTATATTATATTATACTAGCTCTTAGACCTTTTGCGTGTCAATAATATAAACCATAAACTTATGTGCATGAATATATGTTAAGGATAGAAGATAAAATGGACCGATAGGCATGTTATAAAAATGCAGTGCATGGAGGGAAAAACTGATCAAGCACGTACTGCTAAAAACTACAACGTTTCAGAACCTTGACGAGTAGTTTAAAGAAAATAATTCGATAATTAATACGTGTTTGAACTGATTGACAAACGTATTCTAAAAGAAGATGCCCCACCACATGCTGTGTTTAGACGTAGGATAGCAATAATTCCTGGCTGTGACCTGAAAAAAACCTATATGTTTTGCTCTAGAAACATTTCTGGTAATTTGAATCACACTGTATGTGAATGGGCTTTCAATTGACTAATACTTCTAAGGTGGTATCTCGTCAAGGTTTTGAGAGATGCTGAACATAAAAAAAATCTATTAATATAGCTTTCGTTCGTTAGACCAAAGACGGCCGACCATAGACAGCTGTTTCATGTTTTTTCGGAACTCATCAGCATCGTCTAGGCTTGGTCTTAGGTAGAGCAACGAACGGAAGCTGGCCAAATATCCTCTATCCAGGATATAAGTTTCATCGAAATAAAATAGCAGAAAGTGCCGTGTATTACCAGAATTGACCACAGCGATAGTGAAAGAGCAAGTTATCTATTGGAAATGTCTCAGTTCGTATTTGGCAACCGGCAGGGGTATTACGTAAAAAACCGACAAAAGGTCATCTTGCATATACACTTTGAAGTTGAGTCATTAATTTTCAGATAATGATTGTAGAAGGGCGCCCTTTGTACGACATTAACAAAGGCACAAGGGGTTGGTTGCACTCGATTGGGAAACCGATCCGCATAAACATGGGCCATTTTTGATTTCGTTTGAGCCACGCAACAGACACCACTATTCACTCACGCGTTACCGACTGACACTGACTGTATACAACTGAATAAAATAATTGTAAAAACATCGTTCCAAATTCTTTCGCTTTTTTGTTTCCGATGCGATGAACCGATAAGGCGGATTATATCCGTTGTTGCCAAACACGAGCACATAATATTATTATTGAGACAGGGCGGTACTCAAACTTCCAAAGGGCTATAACTTTGTTACTTTAATTTTACCAGAAAAATGGTAAAGGAAAAAAACATTTCTTTTGATCAGATCTACTCACTGTTAAAATAAATGACTCAACTTCCAAGTCACCCTGTATATATAATACTGAACTATACAGGGTGTCCGCAAAGTTGGGGTTTTCCTTTTCAGAAACAACTACCATTGAAATAACAAAGGTAATGTGTAGTGAAACGAGGGCGACCAAGTAAAAAAAAATAAAGGAAAAAGTACTCAGTTTCCAGTTGACGAGAAGGGCTAAGTACGTCTCTGCCCGAAATCATACCGCTCCAACAGAAATGAAATCAGCTGATGCGCTACCGAGCAGACGCAGAAACCACATTGATTGTCTTACACTTAATGGCACATCTTCTAACAAGGAAGGCAAAATGTTGCGTAAAAAGTCTAGGTATTGCATCCCGTCCAATCGATTTGGGAGAATAAATGGTCCAATGAGCATACCGTTCACCATGCCAGCCCAAACATTCACCGAAAATGTTTGTTGAAAATGTGCCCGACGGACAGCGTGCGGATTTTCTACTGACCAATCATGAGTGTTGCGAAAGTTATTCACCCCATTACGCGTGAACGTAGATTCGTCTGTCACCAATATGCACTTCAAAAAGTCCGGATTATTGTCATGTTGATGCAACAACCACTCACAAAACCGCACTCTTGCTGGAAAATCGTCAGGTTGAAGGGCTTGTACACGTTGGACGTGAAACGGATACAGCCCCTCTTCACGCAGCGTTTGCCACACTTTAGTTTTTGATCCTTGCACTTCTCTAGCCACGTCTCTAGTGCTTGTTGAGGGATTCTCGTCTACGCGATTACCTCTACACGCGTGACCGTAACCGTCGGTTGAAGGTTGCATGTCGCGGCTACAGGACGGTATTAAGATATTTTTGATGTTGCAGAGCCCTTTATCTCGGTTGCCTTAAGACATTGGTGTATATGGTACTAAGAAAAATTGATTATGTTTTCAAGATCTACACGTCGTGTAAAGGAAAAACCCAACTTTGCGGACACCCTGTATATATATATATATATATATCCTTAAATTTCTTTGCGTAGAAGGCAAAGTTTTGCGTAACAACTTATTTTACAACTTGAACTCGAGCTTTCGATGGTCTATACCATCATCGTCTGGAGCTAAAAAACAATTTTTGAAAAAATAGCAACAATAAAGAATTAGGAGGAAAATAATTACTTACTAAGTCGGCGAGATTATTGTTGAAATTGTTGTTGAACGATAGTGAAAGGGAACGCATAGTCGACGAACAAAAAACTGGACCGATGAGGTTCGATTAGGATGGAATTTTATTAATAAATGTCAACACCGTGATATGTTTTTTAAACCACTGACTGATTTTCAAGTTCTTCCAAATCAGTCAGTGGTTTAAAAATACATAGCTATGGTGTTGCCATTTATTAATAAAATTCCGTCCTCATCGAACCTCATGATTATAACACTATTGATTGATTGTATTGATTATAACACTAAATATAGACTGCGGAAAATCCAAAACAGTTGTTGTCGGTTCGTATATGGCCTCAGAAGGTATGATCACGTATCGTCTAAGATAAAAGAGCTAAAATCGTTAAAACTTGATAAACACTATACTTTCTCTTTGGGTGTATATGTCCATAAATTGATTTCCACAAGGTCACCCATTTATCTTATGGACAAACTTGTACCTCGTGGTCAAGTCATTTCTAGAGCCCTACGACAACCATCTCTTCGGTATGCCATTCCACAGAACATGTATATTCCGAAGATGTTTTACGTACAATGCTATCAGGACTTACAACTCTGTCAACCAGGTACTCAAGTCCAAAAACTTACCTGTTTTTAAAATTAAATACAAATCTGCTCTTTTGGAATTGCCTTTTTAAAAATCCCTGATTATTAGCCGACTGATTTTGTAGCTTTTGTAAATTTTCCATGCTTTATACATTCTGTAATTGTTCATTGTTTTCTTTTTATTTTTCTGTACTGTACTATTGTCCTTATTATTATTATTTTTTTTTCACTTCGTTTTTGAGGTTAAGTGGTAGAGTAGCCATGTGGCTAAACTTCGCCTCAATTCGAAGGTTTCAATAAAGACATTTATTATTATTATTATTATTATTATTATTCGTCCAGTTTTTTGTTCGTCGAGTATGTGTTCCCTTTCACTGTAGTAATTTCAACAACAATCTCGTGTTTATTGTTGCTAATTTTTCAAAAACTGTTATTTAGCTCCAGACGATGATGGTATCGACTATCGAAAGCTTGAGTTCAAGTTGTAAGAGCGTACTTGTGTAAAACTTTGCCTTCTACCCAAAGAAATTTACAGTTAAGGCAATTAACTATGAATACTATATAGTATATATATAGTTTCAAAAGTTGTATTAGCGACATAAGGCCCGTCGCAGTGTCGGATTCTCGTAATAGACGGCACTTTGTGCTGTGTTATTTCGATACAAAAAACGATCCAATAACTCACTGATGCAGATGAGCGACAGCCCTAGGGTCGCCGTACCTCCCACGTCCCGACGTCGTCCTGGTACTGCCTTCCTCTTCGGTTTCGCTCTCCGTACCGCTGGGCCGCCCCCTAAGCATTCAAGCACATGCATTCCTAATTGCTATTGCTGCTAGCTTATCGTCTTTCGCTAGCCAGTTACGGTAACCTTAGGCGAAGCTTTTGATCATTTTTTTTGCAATTAGTCAGATCACATTTTATGATGTAATATGGTTTCAAACAACAGAATCGAGTAATTGATTCAGTACTTCTCATAGATTTGTTTGTTTAAGATTTATTCAGCATGATTGCTATAATTAAAATTACATAAAATACAAATATTCCTAAAAACAAAACTTGCATCTCTAAAAAAATTCTCTGGCCATGAAAGGTGCCTTTAATCTTCTTTTAAACATCTTGAAATTACAAGTAGACTTTATATCATTATTTAGTTAATTAAATTCAAGTAACCCCGATTATCCGAAATCCGCTTTATTTTCTGGTATGTGTGCGTGTATGTATGTTTCAGCCAGGTTCATAATCGCTAAGATGGAGCAGCATAGAAATAAACGTACACGCGTTGTTATTACCATAGAACAGAAACTTGAGTCGATCAGACGTTTAGATAGAGGTGATTTGCTTAAAAACGTGGCAAGTGATTTGGGTGTGGGCTAACTATGAAAAAGGGGGAATATCAAAATGCGGATGATGTTTTATATCTGTGAATCGAGAACGTGGAATACCAACTTCCGGACCAATTCTAAAGCAAAAGACAGTCAACTTCAGTGAAGAATTGCCAGTTATTGAGGCGCCTGATAACTTTACAGCCAGTGATGGTTGGCTGCATACATGGAAAAAACGATACGGTATACGAGAATTAAAAGTTTGCGGAGAAAAATTATCTGCCGATAAGTCCGCTGCATAAAAATTTGGCAAACATAGATTTTTATATTTACCTTGTCCAACTATTACTTTTTAATGATTTTGAATTTTTCAGACTTGGGCGAAGGAAGCCCCCGAATAACCTCAGATTAAGCTTCGCGTAAGGCTAGTGTGGTACGTTAAAAAATCTCAAACTTCAGTACAATTATTTACACAAATAAAAAACAAAAGGCTATCATATTCGTGAACATCGAGTTCGTAAAACATGCCTAGTAATATTCAAAACTGTATAAATGCAAAAAAGGTTAAAAAGGTAAAATGCTGGATAATAAATGCAAAAAGCGGGCGGTGATAAAAATATTAGACACAAAAAAGTGACAAAAAAAATTGAAAAGAGCTTACAGTGGCAACGTCGGCTGAGCACCGACCAGAGCAGGCTCCGGTGCCAAGTCCCTGACGGCGATGATAGATGGCGTTGAGATCGACTTCTGCAGAGGTAACCGTGCTGGGAGGAGGCGCTGTTCAGCCTCACGTTTCGCCTTCAACTTGTTGAAATCGTTCTGAAACAGAATGTATACTCGTATATAATATAAATTCTGATCTGGCGGTCTAGTGTTCATATTCACATTATCACAAATTATTGGGTGAATCAGGTTCCACTCGACGGCAACAGAAGGAGATGAAAATGGAAAATTTAAGGTGGCATGCCCCTTTTATATATTTGTTTGCAGCAGTATTCTAAATGGTTTTCATCTGATAATTTTATGGTGTGTATAGAGATGAACTATTTTAATTTTTTTTTATCTAAGAATGCTTTTTCTGTGCATTTTTTCTTCGATCGGAACTTGTTAACAAATATAAGTACAGCTCTGAAATTGTGTGTGAATATTCTTCTTTTATGGAAGAATGAAACGAGTGATCACTCTTGTTATGATCACTTTTCCATTTCGAAAAATCTTTGCTTTTCTTGAAAACCCAACTTGCTGCGAGACGAGGCTTCAAGAAAATCGAAGATTTTTCGAAAAGGAAAAGCGATAAGGACAAAAGTAATCACTCGTTTCATTCTTCCATAAAAGAGGAATATTCACACACAATTTCAGAGCTGCACTTATATTTGTTAAAAAGTTCCGATCGAAGAAAGAAGGCACAAAAATGCATTTTTTGACAAAAAAAATGAAAACATTGTTTTTTAGTCATCTCTATATACACAATGAAATTTTCATATGAAAAGGGTTTAGAATACCGCTGCAAACAGGAAACTGGAAAGAAATGAGGCAAAAAACATACGGAAATGGGTCCCAGCCGATTTGTCTAAAAATTAACGACATATACTAAGTGGTGAAAGGAGGAATCCACAGTTTTTTGTTAAAAGACATGTTCATCACACTGTTGCAGTTATGGTTTGGGGTGCTATAGCTTATGGTTCCAGGTCACCTTTAATCTTCATCAGAGGTAACATGAACGCGCAGCGTAATATCCACGAAGTTCTAGAACCCCATCGTTTACCCTATCTTGACACCCTGGCAGATCCAACTTTCCAACAAGATAATGCCCGACCACATGTTGCAAGAGTCACGATAGACTTCTTTCAACATAATGATGTCACATTGTTACCATGGCCACCAAGATCTCCTGACTTATCCCCAATTGAGGAAGTGTGGGATATGATGGGTAGGAGATTGCTCAATTTGCAACGTCCTCCTCAGACTCTAGAAGCACTTCGAGAGGAGTTGGTGGTTGCCTGGAATGAGATACCACAAGAGGACATTGACCACCTGTTCAGAAGCATGCCTAGGCGCGTTGGAGAATGCGTAGCACATCAGGGTGCATCCACACATTATTAAAGGTCAAAGGGCTTTAAAGCAGTGCAATCATTTTGAAATTTTTATCATTTACTTATTATGCTTCATTAAGTACTCATACAAAATTTTATTAAAATTTAACCATTTAAACTGAGTGTTCGGATTTATATGTCACTTAGTATATTTCTTATCTTCCTGAGCACATTTTTTTGCAAAAACGATGAACGTGCCGATTGTACTTTTCAGACTAAAAACTCGGAGAATCTGTATAGCAAAAGAAATATTTCGTTCAAATACCTTGTAAGAAGGGTTAGGAGGTGTCATATTGATCCTTACATGGTCAGTTTTAAGGTAAGTTTGTGCTGGAACAAATCTGGCACGAGTTGCTTGGAAATTAAAAAAACTCAGGATAGGTAGATATTCAAGGTCACATAAATGTCGTGGATGTTCCTTGTCTTTGATCATGACCCTTACAAGGTCAAATTAAGATCACGTCGAATCTGAAGGTACAAGGGACAGAAAAAGTGCATTAATGTGAAGGTAGCTCCAAGGTATTATTCAATTATATTGAGTATTGACTAAATACTCAAATTTTTAGACAAACTGGCCCTTTCCTCTGGAAACATTTAGTAATACTAATATTAATGAAAAAACAATGAAACAAATGGAAACACATATTCTTTGGATCGTGACATGATAAAAAAAGCTTTTAAAAAAAAGTACGTCTCGAAATGCCTTCAACATGACAGCAAACATGTTTACAAGTTTCTATCGAAATTCAATAATCCAAGAAGTACTCCTTGCTACCCACCTGTAAATCAGCCTCGTTCAAGGAATGCGTGCTGGCCCCGCCGGGCGCGCCCCGGGACCCCCTGTGCCTCACGATGATCGGCGCGTCGGGCCCCAACAACCTCACGGTGCTGCCATCTACGTTGTCGATCAACGACGATTCGTCCGCCTCCGACTCCATGCTGCTCAACGAGATGCTCCTTTGACGAGTGTGCTTCATGATCTTGTCCTTGGCACCCGTCAGGTCTTCCAAAGCGGTCCACGAGCGACGACGTTGGGTCTCCGGTTGACACAGCCATTCTTGGGCGCCTATAATCAGATAGTTCAATATATACTAACCAAATTCAAATCTCGATATTTTCGGAGCGGAAAGAGATATCGAGTTGCGGTTTTCGGGAGGTTCTTGAACAACCCTTTGAGAATACGCAACAAGGTTCGATCGGTATATTTCTTTTATTTATCAATTTATACGGGGTGAGCAAGGAAAGTCGTTTTTTAGCAAAGTTTGGGGCTATGTCAGATTCTCAATTTTTGATCTTGGAAAATTTTCTATGCATCTTCTTGATCTTTGAACTATACATACAAAAAGTAATTGCTCAAAATTTTCGAAAGTTGCCTAAACTCAAATTATCGAATTTTAAAAAAGTGTTACATACGAGGGATGCCTTTTAAGTTTTGCATATGGAAATAAAACAACACGGTAGGTAGTTTTAAATAACTTTATTGTTTTTCGAAGTATTCTCCACATCTGCATGCGCTCGAACCAATTTTCGAAGCACTTATTCCACTCGTTTGTTGGCAGATCCAAAACGGCATTTTTGAATGCGTCAACTGCTTCTTCTGGTGACTGGAACCTTTGACCATTTAAAAGACATCCCTCGTATATCCCTAAAAAAGGGAATTTTTTGGGGTTTCGCTTGAGACTGGGCATTTTCTCATAAAGTGGAATTTTTTGAGACCGAGAACAGATTGAAGCACTCATTATTACCTCCAGTGGCGTGAAGTAAAGATTTGCTGTCATATTTGCATATTTTTCTGATCAGTTTTTGAATATTAAATATACTAACTAAAGTGTAAAATCAACTTTAGTGCGCATCGCTATCACTTAATAAATTAATATCCCCCAGCTCCATCCGCACCAAATTCTCAATAACACGAACTTTAAAATACTGTCGGAATTCCGGCATAGTTTGGTTATAATGCTGACTGGCCTCGTAATTAGCGAATTTAATCGTTACCATCTTAGCTAATTAATTTGACTATACCCCATTCCTAGTCCATTTACGGACAGACAAAACACAACATGCCCAAAAGCGAAATTGTACAGGTCCGTATTCTCCTCAATGGTCTTGGAATAATCTAACAAAATAAACGATTATTTTTGTTGAAAAAAATGCACGTACTACTCACAATTCTTTATTCGCTGGAAGTACTTGAATCATCGTCCGAATGGTTAATATTAATTATTACAGTTTACCTGACTACAGTATATTCAGATAAGAGATAGACCGGATGTAAACAAAAGGTTCGGGTGATTTTCACGCTAACGCCGCCGTCTCGACGTAAAACAGGAGCCCTCATTGGTCAATTCGCAATTAAATGCCTATGCCGAGCGGCAGAGCAGTCGTATCAAGGCAGAGTCACATTCAGGTTCAGACGTGTTACGTATGTCGTGTGCATCATTGCAATTTGATATTTCTTTGGACGTTTTCGTTTGTTATCTTATTAAGTTGTTGAGTTTGTCGTTGTTATTGTTATACCTTGTTATTGATTGTTATTGTTATCAACTGCTTGCGCAAAATGCCCAGTAGTACAGATACTGCCGATGAAGTTGTAAACTCCTGTAGTCCACCTAGGAAACGCTCTAAAAAAAGACACCTGAGTGCAGAAATGAAAGAGGTCATTTTGAATATATATAAGATCGAGCGCGAGGAGAACGAGGCATCAACCATCAAAGAAATTGTTGTGAAGGTTTCTCACAAAGTTGGGGTGTGTCGCGCATCAGTGTTTAATGTGTTAAGACAATACAAAAAAAATCACACCTTTTCTGAGCCAATGACCAGTAAACATCGCAAAAGTATTGTAAAATCATTGGATGAAGCTGATAAGCATGCGATTAGGAGGAAAGTGCATGAATTCTTCTTTAGGAATGAAATACCTACTATAGATAAAGTACTGCAGGAGGTAAATGGAGATACAACGTTGCCAAATTTCAAACGATCAACTTTCCATGCGTTACTGAAGCATTTAAATTTCAAATGGAAAAAACGGGGTCGTAATAGTTTACTACTGGATAGAGAAGAAATTGTGCTATGGAGGAGGGATTATTTAACAAAAACTGGGAAATATAGAAATCAAAACAGGAAGATTTATTACCTTGATGAAACGTGGGTAAACGCAGGATACACTACAAGTAAAGTATGGGTTGATGATTCTGTAACTTCATCCAGGAGGGCCTTTCTAGATGGACTGTCCACCGGATTAAAAAATCCAGCAGGTAAATACGAGTAATAGACAACAATCGGATGTTTTTCAAACCTTGGGAACAAGGTTCTAAACATTAATTCCAGGGGGCAAATAAAACATATTACAAGTAACAAAACTTTTATAACTTTCGATAAAATGCGTGGATGTTTTATTGTCATTTTCATTTGTTAGAACTTTTTTAAGCCATGTTTTTATGTGTTTTCGACATTTCAATAATTTTTTAATATAATCTTAAAATATGTCGAATATTATAAACTTAAAAAAAGTTACTAAGTTTTATATTGTGTACCGTTCCTAATATTTCTAATCATTTTAATTCATACTTTAAGCTTTATAAAGTTATAATTTGTTAATATTAATATTTGCGCGTATTTCAGGTTCCTGATCATTCATTTTTTAAAGGTTTATAACTTTAAATTAAATTGTGAAGCGCTGAGTAATCATACGACGTTCAATATTCTTTCTTTCAATATGACTAAATAATCCCAATTATAGCATTCTGATACTCATGTCTCAATGTTTTTTCGCTGAATGTGATGAAAACATTTGAAAAAGGTTCGCTTATTGAAATAAATCTACACCAGTTAGTACTTCGATTTCCAGGTAAAGGGAAAAGGCTCATTATCTGCCATATTGGCAGTGAGGATGGATTTGTTGTTGACGGTCTGTGGTGCTTTGAGTCTAAGAAAACTGGAGATTACCACGAGGAAATGAATGGCGAATCGTTTGAACAGTGGTTTTCAAAAATTTTACCGAACTTAGAGGAAAACGCAGTAATTGTGTTGGATAATGCGCCTTATCATTCTCGAAGAATGGAGAAGGTCCCAACAACGGCTTCAAGGAAAGTTGATGTTCAAAATTGGCTCCGCTCGAAAAATATCAACTTTGAAGAAGCAATGCTGAAAGTACAATTATTAAGAATTGTCAAGGATCACAAGGCGGAATATCAAAAATACGCCATTGACGAAATGGCAGCAAGTCAAAATAAAACTGTGCTCCGTTTACCTCCATACCATTGCGAGCTCAATCCCATTGAGCTCATATGGGCAGAGGTTAAAAATTATATAGCTAAGCACAATACAACTTTTAAATTTTGTGACCTCAAAGGACTTTTCAAAGAAGCACTAGAATTAATAGCAGCGCAAAAATGGGAAAACTGTATTAAGCACGTGAAAGACAAAGTTGAAAAGAGAATGTGGGAGCTGGACAATATTTTAGAGGAACAAGTCGAGCCATTCATTATTGACGTTGGTGCTTCAGGCAGTAGCGATGATGAAAGCTCATCAAGCTCATCTTTCCAATAAAAGATGTCGTTCATCAAAATCGGTAAGTTATAAATAATTATAAAGCTACTGTATTTTTTAATTAATTATTGACATTTTTGAACCCATTTTGGCAAAACCTATTCAAGAATCTACTTTCTGACAATGTTCAACCATGCACATTTTTTTACGTTTTGAACGTTTTAATTTGGTTACATATTTACCTAGAAATCGAAAAATATACTAATCAATATTCTAAAAGCAATTTTAAGAGATATACGATTATTTTTAATTTAGGCTAATTTAAACGCCATTTTGAGATTATATTCGACTGTATTTCACCAAACATCAGGCGGCATCCGAAGCTGGAAATCGAAGCGAAAATTTTGAAACCCTTATGTATATTTACATCATTATATATTTCTTACCCCACCCCCACATGATCCTATATCCATCACCAATCGTATACAAATCGAATTGTGCTAATTTACTACAAAGTTACGCAAAGCAGCATCTACTATCTAAAATATGTATTGCGTGACTCTTAATACGTCCCTGCCGAATGTTACAGCGTTCGATGATCACGTGGTCTTGTTTATGTCCGGTCTATCTCTTATCTGAATATACTGTAGATAGTAAAGTTCTGCTTTGACGATATTTTCATTGAAATTAATGTCTTTTGATAGGAGCCATTGTTGAGTTTCTGCCTTTCTTGAGGACATTGTGGGAATTTTTTCTAGTTTTCCAGTGTGATATGCAGCATTATCAATGACAATGACGGCATTGTCGTCAAGCTTTGGGAGCGTTTCTTCAAACCATCGTCAAACGAACTCTTGTCCATTTCTTCATGGAAGTCGGTAGTTTTCTTTGGCTCAAATGCCCATAAGGCAGTAGGCACAAACTCATCTTCACTGCCGATGTGACAGATAACAAGAAAACTAATAATTATACAAGCAGGTGTTGGTTCCAAATCTACTAGATATAGCTACGTTTTCAGCGTGGGCTCATAGATTAAGTCTACTTGACAACTTTTTTACAACGAATTGCTTAGATAAGGTACCTGACGGATTCTTTAGGCCAGTAAAAGTTCGCTGTTATAAAGGACAATTTCTTTTGCCTGAATATCAAAATGTCCCTTCTTGTAACGTTTTCGGGGAGGAGTGCGGGCGATACCCCGAGCCTGAGTTCTACCCTGTCGAATCCTGCATTAGTTCGTAGTTTTATGACCAATAGCTGTTGCAACGCTTAGGCGGCTGCCGCTTTGCCGCGCCGCATCTTCGTTGTGACGGAGCGTAAATGGACTATGAATAAGGTATAATTTGCTAATTACGTTTCACTAATTAATGCAAAAATGGCCTACCAGTTTGTATATTCTGTGATTAAGACTTACCGCTTCCTTTTCGACTAGGCGGAAGATGTAACGGCGAAGAGCCCAACGACCCGGTGATGATGTTATCCAAATCAGGCACGGCTTCGTTTAATACTGGACAGCTGGCGCTCAGTCGTGCTACTTGCGCCAGCAACGGATTCAGGGTGAAAGCTGCGAAATCTCTGGGATTCGGTCCGTATGCTCCTGGAAAATATCGCACTAAGTACCATGCAAAGCTTGGTAAATTTTACCCAGATTCAAATCTCGATATTTTCGCAACAGAAAGAGATATCGAGTTGCGGTATTCGGAAGGTTCTTGACCAACTCTTTGAGAACACGAGTAGATAGGGTTTGTATGTTCTGGGACGCCCTTGAGCGCCGACCTTCGGTGCCAAACGACCTTGAGAGCTGACCTTCGGTGCCAACCTTGAAATGTAACCTTGAAATGTGACCTTGAGTTTCCAAGTGACCTTGAAGTGTGACCTTGAGTTTTTCGATCGACCTTGAAGTGTGACCTTGAGTTTCCGAGTGACCAAGAAGTGTGACCTTGAGTTTTTCGAGCGACCTTGAAGTGTGACCTTGAGTTTTCGATTAACCTTGAAGGGTGACGTTGAGTTTCCGAGTGACCTTGAAGTGTGACATTGAGTTTTCTACTGACCTTGAGTTTCCGAGTCACCTTGAGTTTCCGAGTGACCTTGAACATATATGACCTCGAACATTCAAGGTCACCCTTTAAGGTTAATCGAAAACTCAAGGTAACACTTCAAGGTCACTCGAAAAACTCAAGGTCACTCGGAAACTCAAGGTCACTCGGAAACTCAAGGTCACGTTTCAAGGTTGGCACCGAAGGTCAGCTCTCAAGGTCGTTTGGCACCGAAGATCGGCGCTCAAGGGCGTCCCAGAACATACAAACCCTATCTACTAACACGTACAGGGATAGATCGATATATTTCTTTTATTTATCCACTCATACAGCGTGAGTAAAGGAAGTCATTTTTTTTTCAGCGAAGTTTGGGGCTATGTCAGATTCTCAATTTTTGATTTTGGAAATTCTTCTATGCATATTTTTGATCTTCGGACTATCCTAAAAAATCTAACTATCTACACATCGAATATTATGCAATTGCTATGTAACAATAATATTGAATTGACAGTATAATTTTATTTTCTCAAAAATGCCACGTCTTTTTCAAAAAGAACGAGATAATTGTATAAGGTTATTGGGAGAAGGTCGTTTACTGAATAATAATAATAATAATTATAATAATAATAAATCGTCTTTATTTAGGGGGCGAAGTTTAGCATAATGCTACTCTGCCACTTGACCCCCCAAAAAAAAAGAAAAACTGAAAAAACAATACAAAACAAAACTTTTCTAAAAAGCCCGACTTCCTTTGCTTACCCTGTATAAGACGATAAATAAAAGAAATATACCGGTCGAACCCTGTATATATTCTCAAAGAGTTGGTCAAGAACTTCCAGAATCGTTCCGAAAATATCGAGATTTGAATTTGCGTAAAATTACAAAAAAACTGTCCACCAGTTTAGATGTATTTTAAAAGCTTTCGTCGTTATATCGTAACCGGATTATATTCAGAACGCAAGCTGCTAGGTAAAAAAATCTGTGTCAATAGCTATAGCTCATGTAGAAATGGTGAATGAAGCAATTTTAAGTATAGGGATGTACATTCGCCATATTTAGAAACGATGAGTGCTACAGAATACAAGGTCATGTTGTTATGATTTGTTTTACCGAAGCTGCGGCTTGAAGAAACTTTGTTAATTCTATTTTTGCACTGCCTAAAGTTAATAGAACTGAGAAAAGCCTCCTCAAGTAGATTGATTCACAATCTCGCTAGCCTAGGAAGTTAATTAAATATATTTCTCCCAATTTTGACTCCTATTTTTCTTTTCATTAAGTGTGACTAAATTTCGATAGAGTCAGAAAACACCGTATGTCATTTTTATACAGGGTATCCAAGATAGGGATCCTGTCAATGGGAATTTCAATGCCTGTGGTGGGCAAGTTCTTTGAGGCGTATTTACATGCCGTTGAGAAACTTCCATGGCTTACAAAATGGGAACAACTACGAGCCCCTTCCCACTTCGGTTGGCCCAACTATTGAAATCTTAGTTTTTTCTTATCAAACACAAATATACTAAGTGACATACAAATCCGAACACCCAGTTTAAATGGTTTTATTTTAATAAAATTTTGTATGAGTACTTAATGAAGCATAATAAGTAAATGATAAAAATTTCAAAATGAATGCACTGCTTTAAAGCCCTTTGACCTTTAATAATGTGTGGATGCACCCTGATGTGCTACACATTCTCCAACGCGCCTAGGCATGCTTCTGATCAGGTGGTCAATGTCCTCCTGTGGTATCTCATTCCAGGCAACCACCAACTCCTCTCGAAGTGCTTCTAGAGTCTGAGGAGGACGTTGCAAATTGAGCAATCTCCTACCCATCATATCCCACTCGTGCTCAATTGGGGATAAGTCGGGAGATCTTGGTGGCCATGGTAACAATGTGACATCATTATGTTGAAAGAAGTCTATTGTGACTCTTGCAACATGTGGTCGGGCATTATCTTGTTGGAAAGTTGGATCTGCCAGGGTGTCAAGATAGGGTAAAAGATGGGGTTCTAGAACTTCGTGGATATAACGCTGCGCGTTCATGTTACCTCTGATGAACATCAAAGGTGACCTGGAACCATAAGCTATAGCACCCCAAACCATAACTCCAACAGTGTGATGAACATGTCTTTCAACAAAAAACTGTGGATTCCTCATTTCACCACGTCGCCTTCTAACCCTGGCACGACCATCGTGCATGCCTAAACAAAATCGAGACTCGTCACTAAAGACAATACTGTTCCATTCCTGATCCCAGACTGACCGTTGTCTGCACCACTCAAGGCGATTACGTCGGTGTTCTCGAGTTAAAGGGAAGACCCAGTGTGGCCGGTATGAAAACAAGCCAAAACTTCTCATTCGTCGGTAAACACTTCGCATGCCAATAGGTCTTCGTTTTATTGATGGAAATGTGGATACAAACAAGCATTTGGCAATTTTAGATGAATCGCTTTTACCAGTGATGGAAGAATGTTTTCAGCAAGATGGTGCAGCGTGTCATACCTCAAAAAGGCTATAAAATGGATGGAAGAAAATAATGTACCACTTTTGAAATGGGTTTCTAGCAGCCCAGATCTGTCACCTATTGAAACTTTGTGGCACGAGATGAAAAACGTTCTACGACAACATCCTGCTCGTACAATCACCGAACTGAGACAAAAGCTTCAAGAAATATGGGATTGTTTTACACCAAATTTTTGCCAAAACTTGGTTAACACTATGTCCCAAAGAATTTCAGCCGTAATAAAAAATAAAGGTGAAGTTACCCAATGGTAATCTTTCAATTGCTGCTTTGTTAACTTCGCGCATTTACTCGCACATTGTTTATTTGTTCAAATATGTATTTTTTACGACTAGAGTGTATCTAAAATGTTTTTGAGAAAATAAATTGTTTTAGAAGTAAATAATTTCGTCATGTTTAGTTTATAAAGGCATATTTTGGTACAAATCTTGAAGAGGGCCAACTGAAGTGGGAAGGGGCTCGTATATTCAGATTTTTCCAAATGAGTTACAGAATTCCAGCAATATTCTACACCATGTAGTGCCTAAAAAATGCCATTGATAAACTTCCATTATTTTTTTGATATTCCCTTGTAGTATGGTTTGAACACTCTGTATAAATATTGTTATTGTAGACTGTTAGAAAATTGCAAATAAAAGCTGCGGTCAGCAGAGTAATCACCTCGCAATACCTAGCAACAAGGATTATAGATAAAGTCAGAAAATATAAAAACGATTTGGCTAAATTTTAGTTTTCCCCAAATATCTCACTAAGCCATGAACTTTTTACAAGTTTCTCAACGGCATGTACTATAAATAATAATAATAATGCGCAATCCAAAAATAAACCTACAACAGCTGTTCTGAATTTTCTGGAGTTTCCTTTTGCGGACGTAGTCTAAACATGGGTAATAAAGAACAAGACAGTAAGAAATGACAAACAACACAAGACTTTCGGCGAGCTTTTTTCGGGTTTTAAAATTCAGGATGAATCGATTAGAATAGAGGAGTTTCAAACGCATATACGTTACTCTAGATAAGAAAGAGACACGCCGATCGCATCTCATATTTAAGTCAAGGGTAACACCGAGATTCTTGGCGTAATCCACAAAAGGGATGAGTGTCTCATCCAGAACAACACAAATCCTCTGCTTCATTTCACGGTAAGAGTTCTTCGAACAGTACAACATTGCAGTACTTTTATTAGGATTGATCTTCAAGCATTGTTTGTTACAGTAATCACTGATGTTGGCCAAATCTAAATTAACTTTAAAAGAAACTTCATCAACCTTTGATGGATCCAAACCAAACACTAACTGAGTATCATCTGCATAAGTTTGCATACTACAGTCTTGCAGATCGATGGTATAAATCAGATATAGTAAGGGACCTAACACTGAGCCCTGTGGAACTCCCGTAGGAACTGGCTCAGAGGAAGAAATTCCCTGATCAGTTTTCACTGTTTGTTGACGATTTAGCAAGTATGACTCATAGAACCTGACATTCCATAATGAGATAACTTACTCAGTAGTATCTGGTGATTGACCATATCAAAGGCTTTCGAGAAATCTAACAGTACCAAGACGGTGTTGATGTGATTATCTAAATTGTGAATGATGGAATCAGTAAGATGTAATAAAGACGAAGTAGTGCTGTAACCAGCTCTGAAACCTGACTGATGTAAAGGAAATAAGTGATTTTGTTCGAAAAACTCCACTAGTTGTGAGTAGACAGCTCTTTCGAGTATTTTGGATAGAAAGCATAATAAGGGAATTGGCCTGAGATCCGAATATCGTTCTGGATGATTAGTTTTAGCTATTGGAATAATAATACCATTTTTCCAACTGGCAGGAAAGTAACCTGTTTCGAGACAGACATTAATAATGTGAGTTATATAATCTATGGTATCAGGCAAACATAAGCAAACCATATTTAAAGTTAGACCATCAGAGCCAAATGCCGTAGACTTAATGAGAGATTACGCTTCAAAGGAGGTAGTTTTTTCCTAATTTAACCTAAGCTGTATTGAGATCCTTATCTTGGACACCCTCATTGATCCAAATCCAGATCGTCCAATAAACTGATTACTCACCATGCGCTGTGATATTCCTCATATGCTGTACGGTATCATGCAACTCCCTGACCTGTTGCAAACTGTCCTCCAACACCGGATAAGTCTTGTTCGCTGGCGAATGAGGGGTGACCGAGATGGTAGGGAGGGTAGGTGCCCCCGACCCTACATTCCCACCCCCGGCCCCCGCATTGGGGTTGCTCGCTCCTCCCCTGGGCAGCATCCCCTCTCCGATTTGGTGCAAGTGATGGTGCAGGTGGTCCTGGTAATCGGTAATCACGTCCTCGTCACTGTCCAAAGGTTCTTCGTCCTCCTCTTGGTGATGGCCCCCGCCACCTCCAGTGCAGCCGCTCACGCCGCATTCTCCGTCTGGAACAAATGAAAAAATCGCGTCAGGAAGATTTACCGAAGCCCCGGAATCGTTCTCTACGAGAGTGTAGAGCACATAGATCGCCATGGGTATTACGTATGTTGAAAAGGGACATTATGGCTTTTCAAAACATATACAGCAGACGCTCGATAACGTAAACACGGGATAATGAAAACTTATACCTCATGATAAATTCTGGGATTAGAATCGGACCAATATCGGCAGTTAAGAAAAAGGAACATTCGTCGGAAAAGCAAGTGTTGAATAGAAAATGTTCATCGTTTATAATTCGTTCACTCATATCTTCACAAAATTGTAATCGCCGATCAAAATCGTCTTCATTAAGTTCTTGTACCAGATGAATTTTATACGGATGAAAACTATGGGCCTTTAGAATCCGTTGGATAGTACGTCAACTAACACCACACACAGTCTCCAATTTGCGGGTACTTAACGTAGGATCTACATAAACTTGTCCTAAAACCCCCATTTCTATTGCTTCGTTCCTTATGGGATTTTCAATGTTGCGTTTTTTATTGGCGACTGACCCAGTTTCCCGAAATTTAGCTACAAGTTCTAGCACATGTTTTCGATGCACGTTACTGTTCTCATGTCGCTTATGAAATATTTCTGCTGTTCTATTAGTGCACTGATTATTTCCGAAAAATATTTCGATAATGTCAACACTTTCTGCTGTGGAATATACCATGGTTAATTTATGTAATATATATATGTATATATATATATACTATATATATACAGGGTGACTTCGAAGTTGAGTCATTTATTTTAACAGTGAGTAGATCTGATCAAAAGAAATGTTTTTTCCTTTAACATTTTTCTGGTAAAATTAAATTAACAAAGTTATAGCCCTTTAGAAGTTTGAGTACCGCCCTGTCTCAATAATAATATTATGTGCTCGTGTTTGGCAACAACGGATATAATCCGCCTTATCGGTTCATCGAATCGGCAACAAAAAAGCGAAAGAATTTGAAACGTTTATCACGATGTCAGTCAATGTTTCAGTCGGTATCGCGTGAGTGAATAGTGGTGTTTGTTGCGTGGCTCAAACGAAATAAAAAATGGCACATGTTTACGAAAATGCTGAACTTGTGAACTTGTGGAAATGATTATTATTTAATCGAGTGCAACCAACCCCTCGTGCCTTTGTTAATGTAGGTAATGTTAATGTCAGGTGACTTAAGACCTCACAGAGGAGAGCTTGCCGGTGCTCCAAGACCGCACGATCTACAATCATTATCTGAAAATTAATGACTCAACTTCAAAGTATATATAATAAAGCGTTACAAGTTATTTTAGCAACAAAGATTGGTCAAATCAATGGCAAACTATGTACTAAATTCCTATTTAAAATAAGTACGAGATATTTCCTTATCTTTCTTCAAGAAATAATTTTTTTGCCAAAAAAAAAAAACGCTCCAATAGCTATTTTCAACAACAAAATGATAATCAAACCATGGGCGTAGTGAAGAAAAGCATTTACTTATTAAGTACATTCTTTTAATTAAATTTCTTCTGAAAGTAGTACAAACTAATCTGATGTACCTATTAAAGTCTACTTTATGCTTTAAATCAATGAATCTTCAAAACTACTGTACTGAAGCTCATGTATTTTACATCATTATAAAGAGAATTGAAAGACCTTTAAAATAAGGTATCACTCGACCCGCCTTTTCATTTAAGATTTTGGGGGTGGTGTCACCCCCGCCCAGGTGGCTGCACGTGTTAACGTGATTTTTCGCCAAACTTGTGTCCCACTCCAAAACATAATCGACGGGTCTGAACGTTTTTCCAAAAAAACTGAGCTGCCAGTAAATGCGTCTGCTTCGTTTTCGATGCGCCACACTGTATGTATGTATGTACATACATATATGTAGTAACACAAAACAATGAAATAAAAAGTCACTTTAAGGACGCAAACATTTATACATATATTTTCGTTTCTCTTCTTTTTTGCAGTTGAGGTTTTGAAATTGTACTTCTAATTTAGAAAGAAACTCTAATGACTCTGTATCTCTGTTTTTCGGTAAATGCAAATTTACTAAATTTCAAAAAAGAGGGCTATAAGAAACAAAAATGCCTGAATGGTGAAGTATATTAAAACTAACGATAATTTTAATGAAACGTAAAAAAGTTATTAAATTTCTCATCAATTTTTACTTCCAGTTATTTAAATTTTATAGAAATTTGTTCTATGATGTCAAGTAGAAAATACAAATGATGTGAGGCAGTGCGAAAATGTTTTGTATGTGATGCGTCATTCCTAATTTTTCTGTGATGTGGCTGAATTACACACAATGCGGGTGCAGTGCTGATTTTCCATAATGCTTCTCAAAGTTTTTAAAAACGCAAAAAAGAAAACGGGAAAAATGGTAATGTACAGGGTGTCCGCAAAGTTGGGGTTTTCCTTTACACGACGTGTAGATCTTGAAAACATAAGCAATTTTTCTTAGTACCATATACACCAATGTCTTAAGGGAACCGAGATAAACGGCTCTGCAACATCAAAAATATCTGAATACCGTCCTGTAGCCGCGACATCACCGACTGGTACAACGTCACTGGCTCAACTCGACGACAGAACTGGGTCGGGGTCAGTGTGTCAGGTCAGTATGCAACCTTCAACCGACGGTTACGGTCACGCGTGTAGAGGTAATCGCGTAGACGAGAATCCCTCAACTAGCACTAGAGACGTGGCTAGTGTGGCAAACGCTGCGTGAAGAGGGGCTGTATCCGTTTCACGTCCAACGTGTACAAGCCCTTCAACCTGACGATTTTCCAGCAAGAGTGCGGTTTTGTGAGTGGTTGTTGCATCAACATGACAATAATCCGGACGTTTTGAAGTGCATATTGGTGACAGACGAATCTACGTTCACGCGTAATGGGGTGAATAACTTTCGCAACACTCATGTTTGGTCAGTAGAAAATCCGCACGCTGTCCGTCCATTTTCGGGGAATGTTTGGGCTGGCATGGTGAACGGTATGCTCATTGGACCATTTATTCTCGCAAATAGATTGGACGGGATGCAATACCTAGACTTTTTACGCAACATTTTGCCTTCCTTGTTAGAAGATGTGCCATTAAGTGTAAGACAATCAATGTGGTTTCTGCGTCTGCTCGGTAGCGCATCAGCTGATTTCATTTTCTGTTGGAGCGGTGGAGACGTACTTAGCCCTTCTCGTCAACTGGAGAGTGAGTACTTTTTGCTTTATTTTTTTTACTTGGTCGCCCTCGTTTCACTACACATTACCTTTGTTATTTCAAGGGTAGTTGTTTCTGAAAAGGAAAACCCCAACTTTGCGGACACCCTGTATAGCTTTGAACATAACCTTTCTTCAGAAAGGACAACATATAAATAACCCGTCTGACACAGCTAATAGAAATATTTCGTGGGCAGCATAAACAGTAATAATTTTTTCACACAGCAAACATCACTGATGTGATCTTGCTACTCAACAAACTTTCCTTTTTAGAGATAAACACTACTTGCTTTCCGCAACCAACAATGCATGCTTCAGCGTGTCGTGTCGTTGAGTCATTCCTCCTTAGATGGACACTCATAGCGAGCAAATGCGGAAAGTACTTTTTTGAGAACGCAAAGGTAGATGCGGTTCTGCATTTATTCCTATAGTGACTGTAACATGTTTATGAAGGCTTTCGTCATGCCGAAGTATCTGTCGACCTGTTGAAATAAGGTCAGAGGTCGTGATATATTAGCCGCCGGCTGCGGGGGTACAGCCGAAAGGCTGAAAAGAAACTAATATAACATTTTTGACGGTATATATAGAATCGAAGGGCGAGAATCCGAACTTTTAAAACTTCGCAGTAAACGAACGGGTGTGAGCACACGTGTGATCTTTTATGTAACTTCCGGACGTTATCCTTGATAGAGATAGAGCGCTTGTGGAATTGTATACAGGGTGTTTCAGTTTATTGTTGCATAACTTTAAGATTCGATAGAACTTTTAAAATTAATGCATAAAGTCTATATAAACATGGGTCGAAAAACGCGTGGCTTCCGAATTGCAGGGTGTTTAAATTTACTTTCTAAAATAGTTTTTTTTAAATATTTCGAACAATATTTGATGTATAACAGTGAAAATTGGTATA
Organism: Acanthoscelides obtectus; assembly: GCA_963669975.1. Lineage (NCBI taxonomy): Eukaryota > Metazoa > Arthropoda > Insecta > Coleoptera > Chrysomelidae > Acanthoscelides > Acanthoscelides obtectus. The sequence continues at coordinate 115,268,212 of CAVLJG010000004.1, read as the reverse complement.
CAAGGGTTTTTTGGTACGACACAAGGAACCATGGGCATAGTTTTACTGTAGCCGCTAGAGGGCGCTCTCTACTGTACCTGTAGTGTATTAAAATGACCGAAAATTTTTCCTTAGTACAATTTTTTGCTTTTTGAATAAAAAAAACTGATTCTTCGCACTTTTCTGCATAAAAAAGCTCTCCTGTGAGTTTTCGTTATAGTTAGCCGTTTTTGAGATATTTCGATTTTTAAGGTTCGATGCATTTTTAATTATTTATGATAAAATAACGTTAAAAAGTCAGTATCTCGATAATTTTTAGACGTAGGCTGTGGCTGCAAATATTTTTGAAATTGAAAGCAGAATAAGGTTAAACGTCAATTAGTTGACAGTTAGTTTTGTTGTCTGTTGAAACCTGAAACGTTTTTTTGCAATTTTGAATGCACGAAATTTAGTTTCTTTTACCTGTTTTTTTTAAGTTTTATAAAAATGCCATTTTTATTCTCCAATCAAGAGTTAGCGGATATTCACTTTGTGTATGGCTTTGTAAATGGAAACGCAGCAGAAGCAGCCAGAGAATACGCACGAAGATTTCCAAACAGACGACATCCAACTCGCTCAGTATTTGTAAGAGTGCATCGCCAAATAATTGAAAATGGTTTTGGAAATCTCCAAAGGGATCAAAACATAAATGTTCGTCAGCGCAGATTTACCCGTATGATTCTGCGTGAGTTTGATAGAGATCCGACCACAAGTGTTAGGAGAGTTTCTGGTGCCTTGGGAATTTCAGCAAGCAATGTTCACCGTGTTCTTAGAAATGACCATAGACGTAATTACCATTTGCAACCTGTGCAAGGACTACAGCCAGGGGACGGAGAATGAAGAATCACATTTTGTCGGTGGATTCTTGATAGAACTGATAATAATAGGGAGTTTTTAAGTAACGTTTTATGGACCGATGAGTCATGCTTCACTAGACGTGGAGTGGTAAATTTTCATAATCAACATATTTGGTCGCATGAAAATCCGCATGCAGTTCGGGAAAGAAATTTTCAGCATGAATTTAGTGTGAACGTGTGGATTGGTATCTACCGTAATCGCCTATTTGGACCCTACCTTTTGCCTGCAAGGTTAAATGCTGCGACCTTCTTGGAATTTTTAAAGGCTGAACATGCAAATATGTGGGATGATGTTATGTTAGATTTAAGAAGATTGGCCTGGTTCCAGCTTGCTGGTTGTCCAGCTGATTATTCGAGAATAGTTAGAAACTGGCTGGACGAAAATTATCCAGAAAGGAAAGATGGATCGGCCGTGGAGGACCAGTCGCCTGGCCTCCACGATCCCCTGACCTAAATCCATTAGATTTCTTTGTGTGGGGATTTCTAAAAGAAAAAGTGTACCATACTTCCGTAACCACAAGAGATATGCTAATAGATAGAATCAGGAATGCATGTGATGAAATAAGGCCTTATTTGAATAATGCTATACCACGTTCGATCATTCGTAGATGTGCATTTTGTATTGAACAACTGGGTTTACATTTCGAGCAACTACTTTAGATTTTGTATGTTTGTCCTAACTATCCAATAGCATTTTAGTTGTAAATAATTAATTTAATTTGTTAAAAATAATATTGGAAAATTAAACAAATTAATATTCTGTTTTTTTGTGTTTATTTGGAGTTACGAATTATTGCTGTGTTTAAAAACACAATCTAAACGATCATCTTAACTTGTAATGCCCAAATCGAAAATGTAAAAAAAATATTATTTCCCCATAAATAATTAAAAATGCATCGAACCTTAAAAATCTAAGTATATCAAAAACGGCTAACTATAAGGAAAACTCACAGGAGAATCAGTTTTTTTATTCAAAAAGCAAAAAAATTGCACTAAGAAAAATTTTTCGGTCATTTTAATACACTACAGGTACAGTAGAGAGCGCCCTCTAGCGGCTACAGTAAAACTATGACCATGGTTCGTTTTGTCGTACCAAAAAACACTTGTATACTAATTTTCAGTGTTATAAATCAAATATTGTCCGAAATATTTAAAAAAACTATTTTAAAAAGTAAATTTAAACACCTTGTATTTCGAAAGCCACGCATTTTTCGAACTATGTTTATATAGACTTTATGCTATCGAATCTTAAAGTTATGCAACAATAAACTGAAACACCCCGTATAAATGTTTATGCAACAGTTAAAAATTTGTCCTATAAGGTGTTGTGTAATTATGCTATAAGAATATTTTAAGCATCTCATTTTAGAGCAAATATGTTGCAGAAAGCAAATTTGCATTCCACACACCATTAAGCCAGCATTTTGGTGTTCAGGCAACAACAACAGAGAGCTTTTATGACTGAACGGTTCTTTTACCAAAACCTTATAGCACTATTTTGCTAGTTGGGTGGTGGCGGTAGCCAATGACAGGTAGCATAAAGTCACAAGACTATACGTGTCGCCGCGACGAAATCTCTTCCATAGGAGCGCATTTCACTCGTTCGTTCGTGTTGCATCCCACTTTTCATTCTCTAAATAAGAAATTTCAGAGGCTCTTCGGGCGAATTTCGAAGTCGACGGCGGTAATTGGAAAAGTCGAGGTAATTTGGTGCCGGGATATCTTTTCTATTAAAATAGTCGAATGGAATGCCAGACGCTTATTACGAATAGCTTCCGGTCGATCATCCGCAGGTCAAAAAAATGGCGTCGAGTAGATTGACTATGTATTTCCGACGTGATAGGTTTCATAGAATAAATGATTATTTGGCGATGCTGTGACGAGGAATAAAAATGGTTGGCGGTATGCTCAAAAAAGACTACAAGCACAGAAAGATATAATTGAATAGATAGCGGGGTTTACAAATTGGGGGCGTCTAGCGTAATTTCCTGTGAAATGGTGCATCCTAGCTGATAACTATTTAACGATCTTCTAATGCGAATGAGATGTTAGTAGCCCGAGTCACCGAACGACCTTGTGACCTAAATCGACACAAAGCTACGAGGGTTGATCCCTACTTGCTCGATCAGTGCTCCTCGTATTACGTAATTAAAAAAATGTCGTCGAATAGGTGGACTCCGCACTTTCCACGCTTCGCTGTCATTAGTTCGTAAAGGATTGTTATGTAGCTGCGAACATGATGATTTAATGAAATACTTCCTTCACTAAATCGTTTCTTCAAATGTTTGGTCTGTGAACGAAAATCGACACATTCACCATTTTTTAAAATCAGACTACTTCGCTCCCATATTTCTCAGAAACTAATCATAGGAGTGCTGTGGTCACAGCAGAAATTTTGCTCAGGAAGGTGAGAGATACAGCAATGGACAGTATATAGAAAACGAATTCATACTTCATTGTTCCATAAACAAATGCGTTATTAGTAGAAAAACTAAATTCCTTGTTTTTACATTATCTGCAATGGACACAATACTAGTCTGAATATATAAACTTTTTTATGAGGGACAAACAGATGTACAGTATATTCAGATAAGAGACAGACCGGACATAAACATGACCACGTGATCATCGAACGCTGTAACATTCGACAGGGACGTATTAAGAGTCACGCAGTACATATTTTAAATAGTAGATGCTGCTTTGCGTAACTTTGTAGTAAATTAGCACAATTCGATGTGTATACGATTGGTGATGGATATAGGATCATGTGGGGGTGGGGTAAGAAATATATAATGATGTAAATATACATAAGGGTTTCAAAATTTTCGCTTCGATTTCCAGCTTCGGATGCCGCCTGATGTTTGGTGAAATACAGTCGACTATAATCTTAAAATGGCGTTTAAATTAGCCCAAATTAAAAATATATAATATATATATATATATATATATATATATATATATATTTTGATTTCTAGGTAAATATGTAACCAAATTAAAACGTTCAAAACGTACAAAAATGTGCATGGTTGAACATTGTCAGAAAGTAGATTCTTGAATAGGTTTTACCAAAATGGGTTCAAAAATGTCAATAATTAATTAAAAAATACAGTAGCTTTATAATTACTTATAACTTACCGAATTTGGTGAACGACATCTTTTATTGGAAAGATGAGCTTGATGAGCTTTCATCATCGCTACTGCCTGAAGCACCAACGTCAATAATGAATGGCTCGACTTGTTCCTCTAAAATATTGTCCAGTTCCCACATTCTCTTTTCAACTTTGTCTTTCACGTGCTTAATACAGTTTTCCCATTTTTGCGCTGTTATTAATTCTAGTGCTTCTTTGAAAAGTCCTTTGAGGTCACAAAATTTAAAAGTTGTATTGTGCTTAGCTATATAATTTTTAACCTCTGCCTATATGACCTCAATGGGATTGAGCTCGCAATGGTATGGAGGTAAACGGAGCACAGTTTTATTTTGACTTGCTGCCATTTCGTCAATGGCGTATTTTTGATATTCCGCCTTGTGATCCTTGACAATTCTTAATAATTGTACTTTCAGCATTGCTTCTTCAAAGTTGATATTTTTCGAGCGGAGCCAATTTTGAACATCAACTTTCCTTGAAGCCGTTGTTGGGACCTTCTCCATTCTTCGAGAATGATAAGGCGCATTATCCAACACAATTACTGCGTTTTCCTCTAAGTTCGGTAAAATTTTTGAAAACCACTGTTCAAACGATTCGCCATTCATTTCCTCGTGGTAATCTCCAGTTTTCTTAGACTCAAAGCACCACAGACCGTCAACAACAAATCCATCCTCACTGCCAATATGACAGATAATGAGCCTTTTCCCTTTACCTGGAAATCGAAGTACTAACTGATGTAGATTTATTTCAATAAGCGAACCTTTTTCAAATGTTTTCATCACATTCAGCGAAAAAACATTGAGAGATGAGTATCAGATTGCTATAATTGGGATTATTCAGTCATATTGAAAGAAAGAATATTGAACGTCGTATGATTACTCAGCGCTTCACAATTTAATTTAAAGTTATAAACCTTTAAAAAATGAATGATCAGGAACCTGAAATACGCGCAAATATTAATATTAACAAATTATAACTTTATAAAGCTTAAAGTATGAATTAAAATGATTAGAAATATTAGGAACGGTACACAATATAAAACTTAGTAGGTAACTTTTTTTAAGTTTATAATATTCGACATATTTTAAGATTATATTAAAAAATTATTGAAATATCGAAAACACATAAAAACATGGCTTAACAAAGTTCTAACAAATGAAAATGACAATAAAACATCCACGCATTTTATCGAAAGTTATAAAAGTTTTGTTACTTGTAATATGTTTTATCTGCCCCCTGGAATTAATGTTTAGAACCTTGTTCCCAAAGTTTGAAAAACATCCGATTGTTGTCTATTACTCGTATTTACCTGCTGGATTTTTTAATCCGGTGGACAGTCCATCTAGAAAGGCCCTCCTGGATGAAGTTACAGAATCATCAACCCATACTTTACTTGTAGTGTGTCCTGCGTTTACCCACGTTTCATCAAGGTAATAAATCTTCCTGTTTTGATTTCCATATTTCCCAATTTTTGTTAAATAATCCCTCCTCCATAGCACAATTTCTTCTCTATCCAGTAGTAAACTATTACGACCCCGTTTTTTCCATTTGAAATTTAAATGCTTCAGTAACGCATGGAAAGTTGATCGTTTGAAATTTGGCAACGTTGTATCTCCATTTACCTCCTGCAGTACTTTATCTATAGTAGGTATTTCATTCCTAAAGAAGAATTCATGCACTTTCCTCCTAATCGCATGCTTATCAGCTTCATCCAATGATTTAACAATACTTTTGCGATGTTTACTGGTCATTGGCTCAGAAAAGGTGTGATTTTTTTTGTATTGTCTTAGCACATTAAACACTGATGCGCGACACACCCCAACTTTGTGAGAAACCTTCACAACAATTTCTTTGATGGTTAATACCTCGTTCTCCTCGCGCTCGATCTTATATAAATTCAAAATGACCTCTTTCATTTCTGCACTCAGGTGTCTTTTTTTAGAGCGTTTCCTAGGTGGACTACAAGAGTTTACAACTTCATCGGCAGTATCTGTACTACTGGGCATTTTGAGCAAGCAGTTGATAACAATAACAATCAATAACAAGGTATAACAATAACAACGACAAACTCAACAACTTAATAAGATAACAAACGAAAACGTCCAAAGAAATATCAAATTGCAATGATACACACGACATACGTAACACGTCTGAACCTGAATGTGACTCTGCCTTGATACGACTGCTCTGCCGCTCGGCATAGGCATTTAATTGCGAATTGACCAATGAGGGCTCCTGTTTTACGTCGAGACGGCGGCGTTAGCGTGAAAATCACCCGAACCTTTTGTTTACATCCGGTCTATCTCTTATCTGAATATACTGTAGACAAATTCTTTTCAACATTAGTTTGGTACAGCTTCGTGTCAGAAGAGGATACGTTTACCTAAAAACTGAAAACGCGGCAACGCCGTCTTATTTGTTACCTCTGTTCGTGGTCTGCACCACCGCCGGCGTCTGCTCGGTAGCGCATCAGCTGATTTCATTTTCTGTTGGAGCGGTATGATTTCGGTCAGAGACGTACTTAGCCCTTCTCGTCAACTGGAGAGTGAGTACTTTTTCCTTTATTTTTTTTGGTCGCCCTCATTTCACTACACATTACCTTTGTTATTTCAAGGGTAGTAGTTTCTCAAAAGGAAAACCCCAACTTTGCGGACAATGACATACAAAATGCAACACCGACTAGGAGTGCCGTAACTTTGGGCACAAATCTCCAAAGCGCTTCAACATAAAAACTTGAAATTTTGTTAACGCAGCCTACTAAGATCGCCTGTTCAACAGTCACCAACATTGACCGTTTAAAAATCTGCAACGAGGTCACGGGAGGAACATAAAGATCGACCCTCGTAGATGCGCTGACGGGTCTCGACGGACAACGAGACGACAAGCTAAAATTAAAATAAAATTGATGCTGCTCGTCTACTTTTTTGTTAACGTCCTGGGGGAAAATTAAGCGGGGATGAGTACTTAATTGCGTTTTCTTTTTCGTTTTTCGATGTTCGTGAATATGGTTCTTTGATGTTAGCTTGTAATTGAACCGCCCACTCTTTTAGTCCAAGAAGTATTTTCGCGTTCGTTCGGAAAATAGTATGATCCATTTTTTGCATAATGTTGCAAACGCAAGTCAATCTTTAAAATAGTGCATAATGACGTGCGATGAATACCCAGTTCTTGAGAACGATGTCTGGTAGACGTCTCAGGGCGCTCCAGTATTTTTTCACAAACTCTTTCGAAGTGTTCGAACACGGCCCGACCTTGGCAAGTCTTCAACTTCACCAACTGACGAATGGTGTTGACACTGAGCACACTATTTCGACAGAAATCTTGTCGTAGCATCCGAGTCGTTGCAACAATCGACTGATTATTTAAGTAAAACGTTTTAACAATACGGACGCGTTGCGGGATCGTGTAGCGCTCCATGATGATTTGGACACATGTGCTTTAACGGGGCTCCAATCACGAGCGCCATCTGCTGAGGTAACGGGGAGGTGAAAAGGAAACGAGGGTGGGCTGGGCTTAGACGGTCGTCGGCGTTACTTTAAAAGAGGAAAGGATGACTGCGGGTGCATAGCAAGGTAAATTTTTATAATGACAGAGTCGGATTTCGATTAGCGATCTAGAATGTAAATCGTTTCTTATTTTGGTACTCAGTAAGTGATCATTTAGTTTTTTCTCCCCTTGTTACTGTTCGTCGATATAGTGTTGTTGAGTTGTTGTTGGTGTGATTGTTCTTGAGTGCCTTTTTTTATCAAGGCTGATAATGGACAATAAAGGGTCGGTAGTTGCAGATATGTTGACTCTTGGTGTCAAACCTATAGAGCAGGTACCGATTTTTTCAAATCGTGAGCAGATTATTCGTCGGTTTTTCGTTACTTAAATTTCCTGTAATTACTGGGATCAGAAGCTTCTTAATAACACTGGACAACAAATTTTAGTTTTTTAATTGTATCTTGTGGGAAAAGTGCACTTCTTTGTTAATTTTGGGGCGCTGAATCAAAAAATGACAGTGAAATAAAAAAATTAGTTGCGGTTTAGAAAAAAAACTTTTTATTTTTAAGGATATATTAAAAAAAAGTAACAAGATTCATATACTTATAAGAATCACTATATGCGCTGCCTTTTTGCTGTTCTTTTATGGATCGTTTCTGGAGCATCTCTACCAAGAGTCCAACAGTAGTCTGCAAGCATGGAAGGATTCCACTTTCCCTGGTACCTTTTTTCCATTGTTGAAACATCCTGATGAAAACGTTCGCCGTGCTCATCACTTACGGCTCCGCAATTGTCAGGAAAAAAGTCCAGGTGTGAGTGTAGGAAATGTATCTTGAGAGACATATTACAGCCCATCTTTTGATACGATGACAGCATATTTTTGACAAGGGTTTTATAGTTGTCAGCTTTTCTATTTCCCAAGAAATTCGTGACCACCAGACGGAAATCATTCCAAGCAGTTTTTTCAATACCTGTTAAAGTGTTTTCAAACTGTGTATCTTTCAAAATATTTCGAATCCGTGGCCCAACAAAAGTACCTTCTTTAACCTTTGCCTCACTTAGTCTTGGAAATTTCTAACGCAGGTATTGAAAAGCTGACCCATCTCTATCTAATGCCTTGACAAAGTTTTTCATTAGGCTGAACTCGATATGCAGTGGTGGTAATAAAATTTTTTTCGAATCTACTAATGGCATATGCTGTACATTTTTTTGACCTGGCTCTAGGAATTGACGAACAGGCCAGTTTTGTCTGGTGTAATGAAGTGCCTTTGTCCGACTGTCCCATTCACACAAAAAACAGCAAAACTTTGTGTAGCCTAGCTGCAGCCCAAGTAAAAGTGCAACAACTTTCAAATCGCCACAAATATGCCATTGGTGCTCATCGTATTTTATGCATGTCAATAGGTACTTCATATTGTCATATGATTCTTTCATGTGAACTGCATACCCTACAGGAAGATGGTAAAATATTTCCAATATGCAATAACACTGCCTTTAAACTCAATGTTGAACTGTCTATAAACAATCTCCATTCTTCTGGGTTATAGTTTATATTTAAAGCCGCCAGTAAGCCGTTAATGTTGCTGCAGAAAACCAAGTTATTCTCCATATTGAAAAATGGTTCTAAGTCTTTGTGGCGTTTACGAAAAAAACATACCGAAACATCGTCTTCTAACAAGTTCCACTGCTGCAGTCTTGATCCAAGTAACTCTGCCTTACATTTTGGAAGTTCTAAATCTCTTACAAGATCATTTAATTCTGACTGTGTTATTTTGTGCGGTTGGTGGCATGACGTGCTCTGTATAAAATCAGGATCTCTTGACGTTGATGGCATATCTTCTTCCTGACGAATCACTCGATCGCCATGATCTGATTCGTTTTCTGATTCGCAAGTGTAGGATTCTCGGGGTTTTGGAATAGGATTTTCGTCACTGTGAGGCACAGGTCTCATCGCAGATGGTATGTTTGGGTAGTTAATAACCGATTTTTTTTTCTTGGACATCCTGCGGCTTGTCCAACACAAGGTACCATGCAAAAGTAACAATCATTAATATGATTTGTAGGCTCTCTCCAAACCATTGGGACAGCAAAGCGCATAGACCGTTTTTTGCCATTTAACCAGCTCCTCAGACTTGAAGCACATGTATTACAGCAGATGTGGAGTGCCCACTTTTTGTCTTGATCACCTAGTTTACAACCGAAATAAAGCTGATATGCCTTTGTTATTAGTGGTGTAATAGACAGTCTCTGAGGCGCAAAAGTCACATCACCACACCCGTAACAAAACTGATCTGGATTGTTTACACACTTTCGAGACATCTTGCATGAACGCTGTCAGCCAACTGAGGAAAAAATGGCTAATATAAAACAATATAATGTACACGTATGTATAACGTAACACAATCATGCCGATTACATCATCTTTCCTTGCCGAGAATATAAAAATGTAGCACGTGCATTCTTGTGAATTACAGTATATTAACACTGTCACTGCAGGAACACATATAATTACCGTATCTCTAAAACTTGAACTAATATTGAAAAAATAAGTTTCATTCCGGTTTTAGCACATTAAAAATAGTAATATTTTGTTGATTTTATTTAGGATATGTTTTGACTGTTGATCAGTGTAATAGAACGTGTTTCACTGATTTCAACCCCCCCTTTTTAAGCAGTACAATGTTTTTATGTCAATGATTAGGAACCCCTGAAACGTCAAAAACGGAGTTTCAACTATTGTTACTTTTTCTTTTTTGCCTATAGCACCGTTGCCACTGGACTAAAACTACAAAGCTTTGGCATACTAGTGTGGAAATTTCATAAAAATCTGAGCGGTAATTTCCAAGTTGATGATGAGTGATACAGTTTTTCGTGATGTAGATGTCATATGACTTAAAAAAAACATAACATCTCATTTTAGAAATATTTCGCGATTACAATACTTCCTCGCCAATCGCGTCGGAAGTAAAACGGCTTTAAAATCGAGGAGTATCAACGATCGCGATTATGAGTACCTATTTCCAGAACGACTTATCTACGCGATATTATATGAAATAGGACCACCAAATTATCTGAATACGTCCTTTCTTAGTCCGCAACGCTTGGGTTGGCAGCACGAAACAGTAGACAAAATTTGTCCAAAATACGATTTGTAGAGGTTTGCGCGCTTCGAAGTTGACGCTTTATTTTTTGATATTTTTGGATGAAATTTTCACAGTGTGCTGAAAACAAAACCCCACAGCGTGCTATAGAGGAACTTTTTCATTTTTTCACTACGTTCTTTTTAAAAAAAATCGCGAAGTAGGACAAAAAAGTGCGCACTTCAACCCATCATAAAACTTGTGCAAAAACAAAATTTCAAAAAGTGCTCCTGCAGCACCCTGGACAATTATCTTCTCAACATACTGTATGAATTTCATTCAAAAATATTGAAAAATGGAGTGTCAGCTGAACCCTTGTAAATGGCTTGAAACTCACCGCGTCGGCGCCGCCTTAATGTTATTCCGGGGATAAAGCGGACATGACCAATATTTTCTTTCGCGAGCAAGACTCATTCATCGTCCCCGTGGATATTCTATTCTCATCTCCGGGATCTTTATTAATACGCGTATTCTTGTACATATATTCTACGAAAGAATAGCCGACGTTCTCTACCCATTGTTTTAAAAATAAGTGAATGGATTTTTCTGTGCCGTTCACTGTCGCCCGGTCGCAACTGCAGATGAAAACAGAAACAAAAGAATGAACGTCATGCAGAAATGTATGATTTGTATACAGGGTGATAGGGAGAAGTGGGTCAAGCTTATATTTAGTTCCCACGCCTGCTGGCGGGGGAATTTTATGACAGCAAAACATTTCGGAAATGAGATGTTACGTTTTTTTGGATGCTGCATGAGATATACAGGGGTCCAAGATAAGGATCTTATGCATGGGGATCTCAATATCGGTGGGAAATGCAGGTTAGGTTAAATTAGAAAAAAGTTGCGTCAAAATAAAGGACTTGGAAAGACTATTATCATTTAAAATTTTAAAGGCAATGACCCTGGAAGGCCGAGGATCAAAGAAGTTTTTGGTTAAAAAGTTGTTGATAAATCTTTTGACGCATCTCAGCGTTCTTTTTTTTTAAATCCGTGGTGGGAAATACTTTTAAAATTAATGCATAAAGTCTATATACAAATGCGTGGCTTCCGAAATACAGGGTGTTTAAATTTACTTTCTAAAATAGTTTTTTTTTTAAATATTTCGAACAATATTTGATGTATAACAGTGAAAATTGGTATACAAAGGTTTTTTGGTACGACAAAACGAACCATGGGCATAGTTTTACTGTAGCCGCTACAGGGCGCTCTCTACTGTACCTGTGGTGTATTAAAATGCCCCAAAATTTTTTTTTTTAGTGCAATTTTTTGCTTTTTGAATAAAAAACTGATTCTTCGCACTTTTCAACATAAAAAATCTCTCCTGTGAATTTTCGTTATAGTTAGCCGTTTTTGAGATATTTCGATTTTTAAGGTTCGATGCATTTTTAATTATTTATGGGGGAATAATATTTTTTTTTACATTTTAGATTTGGGCATTACAAGTAATTAAGATGATCGTTTAGATTGTGTTTTTAAACACAGCAATAATTCCTAACTCCAAATAAACACAAAAAAACAGAATATTAATTTGTTTAATTTTCCAATATTATTTTTAACAAATTAAATTAATTATTTACAACTAAAATGCTATTGGATAGTTAGAACAAACATACAAAATCTAAAGTAGTTGCTCGAAATGTAAACCCAATTGTTCAATACACAATTCACATCTACGAATGATCGAACGTAGTATAGCATTATTCAAATCAGGCCTTATTTCATCACATGCATTCCTGATTCTGTCTGTTAGCGTATCTCTTGTGGTTACGGGAGTCTGGTACACTTTTTCTTTTAGAAATCTCCACACAAAGAAATCTAATGGATTTAGGTCAGGGGATCGTGGAGGCCAGGTGACACGGCCGATCCATTTTTCTTTATAATTTTCGTCCAGTCAGTTTCTAACTATTCTCGAATAATGAGCTGGACAACCATCAAGCTGGAACCAGGCCAATCTTCTTAAATCTAACATAACATCATCCCACATATTTGCATGTTCAGCCTTTAAAAATTCCAGAAGGTCGCAGCATTTAACCTTGCAGGCAAAAGGTAGGGTCCAAATAGTCGATTACGGTAGACCCCAATCCACACGTTCACACTAAATTCATGCTGAAAATTTCTTTCCCGAACTGCATGCGGATTTTCATGCGACCAAATATGTTGATTACGAAAATTTACCACTCCACGTCTCAAGCATGACTCATCGGTCCATAAAGCGTTACTTAAAAACTCCCTATTATTATCAGTTCTATCAAGAATCCACTGACAAAATGTGATTCTTCGTTCTCCGTCCCCTGGCTGTAGTCCTTGCACAGGTTGCAAATGGTAAGGACGTCTATGGTCATTTCTAAGAACACGATGAACATTGCTTGCTAAAATTCCCAAGGCACCAGAAACTCTCATAACACTTGTGGTTGGATCTCTATCAAACTCACGCAGAATCATACGGGTAAATCTGCGCTGACGAACATTTATGTTTTGATCCCTTTGGAGATTTCCAAAACCATTTTCAATTATTTGGCGATGCACTCTTACAAATACTGAGCGAGTTGGATGTCGTCTGTTTGGAAATCTTCGTGCGTATTCTCTGGCTGCTTCTGCTGCGTTTCCATTTACAAAGCCATACACAAAATGAATATCCGCTAACTCTTGTTTGGAGAATAAAAATGGCATTTTTATAGAACTTACAAAAAAAAACAGATAAAAGAAACTAAATTCCGTGCATTCACAATTGCAAAAAAACGTTTCAGGTTTCAACAGACAACAAAACTAAATGTCAACTAATTGACGCTTAACCTTATTCTGCTTTCAATTTCAAAAATATTTGCAAGCACAGACTACTTCTAAAAAATATCGAGATATTGACTTTTTAACCTTATTTTATCATAAATAGTTAAAAATGCATCGAACATTAAAAATCGAAATATCTCAAAAACGGCTAACTATAACGAAAATTCACAAGAGAGTTTTTTTATGTTGAAAAGTGCGAAGAATCATGGTTCGTTTTGTCGTACCAAAAAACCCTTGTATACCAATTTTCACTGTTATACATCAAATATTGTTCGAAATATTTAAAAAAAAAACTATTTTAGAAAGTAAATTTAAACACCCTGTATTTCGGAAGCCACGCATTTTTCGACCCATGTTTATATCCATTAATTTTAAAAGTTCTATCGAATCTTAAAGGTATGCAACAATAAACTGAAATATTTTTCATACATAATTTCTAAGTTTGAATATAAGATCAAGATGAAAAAAACGGACGTATTTTATTTCGTTTCACAAGCATTCAAGATACAAACCAGTCAGTTACATATCGGCCACCTCGTATAAGAAAAGCACCTTTCTTATGACTTTTGGAAACTGTTCAGTTGGTTCGGGCGCACATCGTAACCGAAAACGCAAACAAAAAGAACAAGCGTCGCAGTCGTGCAGAAATACAACATGAGTGTATCGTGAAAAAAGCACGCACATTCTATTTCAGTCCTTTTTCCCACAACAAGTGTACCGTGCAGCTTGGCCCGCTTTGCACTCTCGGGATATTATTTTATTGATTTCGATATCTCGATCTCCCACTAGACGCATTTCTATTCGACGGAACTCGGATACGACCCACTGGAGCGAGAGTTTATTTTCAGATTGATTTCTACGATTTTTCAAGAACCGTATAGTATTCTTCAATATACAGGGTGTTCCTTAATGATATGCGAATATTCAAGGGTGAATCTACATGCAAAATTAATGTTAGTTTGCTCCATAGACTATAGTCCAAAAATGTTTCCTTACAAAAACTCGGGGTGTTGAAGTTTTAGGAAAAAAAATGGAAATTAATTAATATTTTCAGAGCCGCTTCAGATATTTCACTGATATCACTGATCAACAGCCAAAAAATATCCTAAATAAAATCAACAAAATATTACTATTTTTAATGTGCTAAAACCGGAATGAAACTTATTTTTTCAATATTAGTTCGAGTTTTAGAGATACTGTTTTTTGTGTTCCTGCTGTGACAGTGTTAATATACTGTAATTCACAAGAATGCACGTGCTACATTTTTATATTCGGCAAGGAAAGATGATGTGATCGGCATGATTGTGTTACGTTATACATACGTGTACGTACATTATAATATTGTTTTATATTAGCCATGTTTTCCTCAGTTGGCTGACAGCGTTCATGCAAGATGTCTCGAAAGTGTGTAAACAATCTAGATCAGTTTTGTTACGTGTGTGGTGATGTGACTTTTGCGTCTCAGAGACGGTCTATTACTCCACTAATAACAAAGGCATATCAGCTTTATTTCGGTTGTAAACTAGGTGATCAAGACAAACAGTGGGCACCCCACATCTGCTGTAATACATGTGCTTCAAGTCTGAGGAGCTGGTTAAATGGCAAAAAACGGTCTATGCGCTTTGCTGTCCCAATGGTTTGGAGAGAGCCTACAAATCATATTAATGATTGTTACTTTTGCATGGTACCATGTGTTGGACAAGCCACAGGTATGTCCAAGAAAAAAAAATCGGTTATTAACTAACCAAACATACCATTTGCGATGAGACCTGTGCCTCACAGTGACGAAAATCCTATTCCAAAACCCCCAGAATCCTACACTTGCGAATCAGAAAACGAATCAGATCATGGCGATCGAGTGATTCGTCAGGAAGAAGATATGCCATCAACGTCAAGATATCCTGTTTTTATACCGAGCACGTCATGCCACCAACCGCACAAAATAACACAGTCAGAATTAAATGATCCTGTAAGAGATTTAGAACTTCCAAAATCTAAGGCAGAGTTACTTGGATCAAGACTGCAGCAGTGGAACTTGTTAGAAGACAATGTTTCGGTATGTGTTTTTCGTAAACGCCACAAAGACTTAGAACCATTTTTCAATATGGAGAATAACTTGGTTTTCTGAAGTAACATTAACGGCTTACTGGCGGCTTTAAATATAAACTATAACCCAGAAGAATGGAGATTGTTTATAGACAGTTCAACATTGAGTTTAAAGGCAGTGTTATTGCATATTGGAAATATTTTACCATCTCTTCCTGTAGGGTATGCAGTTCAC
This sequence comes from Acanthoscelides obtectus, assembly GCA_963669975.1. NCBI lineage: Eukaryota > Metazoa > Arthropoda > Insecta > Coleoptera > Chrysomelidae > Acanthoscelides > Acanthoscelides obtectus. The sequence continues at coordinate 115,252,497 of CAVLJG010000004.1, read as the reverse complement.
ATGAAAAAATCATATGACAATATGAAGTACCTATTGACATGCATGAAATTCGATGAGCACCAATGACATATTTGTAGCGATTTGAAAGTTATTGCACTTTCACTTGGGCTGCAGCTAGGCTACACAAAGTTTTGCTGTTTTTTGTGTGAATGGGACAGTCGGGCAAAGGCACTTCATTACCCCAGACAAAACTGGCCTGTTCGTCAATTCCCAGAGCCAGGTCAAAAAAATGTACAGCATATGCCATTAGAAGATTCGAAAAAGATTTTATTACCACCACTGCATATCAAGTTGGGCCTAATGAAAAACTTTGTCAAGGCATTAGATAGAGATGGGTCAGCTTTTCAATACCTGCGTCAGAAATTTCCAAGACTAAGTGAGGCAAAGGTTAAAGAAGGTATTTTTGTTGGGCCACAGATTCGAAATATTTTGAAAGATACACAGTTTGAAAACGCTTTAACAGGTATTGAAAAAACTGCTTGGAATGATTTTCGTCTGGTGGTCACTAATTTCTTGGGAAATAGAAAAGCTGACAACTATAAAACCCTTGTCAAAAATATGCTGTCATCGTATCAAAAGATGGTCTGTAATATGTCTCTTAAGATACATTTCCTACGCTCACACCCGGACTTTTTTTCTGACAATTGCGGAGCCGTAAGTGATGAGCACGGCGAACGTTTTCATCAGGATATTTCAACAATGGAAAAAAGGTACCAGGGAAAGTGGAATCCTTCCATGCTTGCAGACTACTGTTGGACTCTTGGTAGAGATGCTCCAGAAACGATCCATAAAAGAACAGCAAAAAGACAGCGCATATAGTGATTCTTATAATTATATGAATCTTGTTACTTTTTTTAATATATCCTTAAAAATAAAAAGTTTTTTTTCTAAACCGCAACTAATTTTTTTATTTCATTGTCATTTTTGGATTCAGCGCCCCAAAATTAACAAATAAGTGCACTTTTCCCACAAGATACAATTAAAAAACTAAAATTTGTTGTCCAGTGTATTTAGTATGTAGTGAAAGTTAATAAAGTTGCATCTTTTTCAATGGAAAAATAGTTTTTAGCTTCAACAGTGCCGTTTAACCAATAAACATTGTTATTATTAAAAGCAGCTTTTTTACCTTCTACTAAACAGGTAAATCCCATGATACAATAAATCGCCTTTTTGAATCCGGCACAACAAGCGCACCATCCAGGTAGGAAATAAAGAACAGTCATCCCCAAAGGAACATGATCACACGACACACCACTGCCGACGTATCACTTTTCACTCACGCACTTGCTGTTTTTATTATTCATGGTCTGATGCTTCTGCGGTTCAAGTTCCATTTGCGATTCACTATACGGTAGAATGAGAATGATTCTTATAAGGCGAAGAAAAATTGTTCCAATAAAGATCTAAGAAAATATCAAAAGTCGGATGATGATGAATACCACATTATTTAAAAGTTGTATTGTGTCTTTTGTCCTAAATCATGTTGTGAAAGGAGAAAAATAAATTGATGATTGAAGACAGAACACCCAAAACGTTGGCAAAAGTAAAAAAAAAAGTGCTAATGGAAATTCATGAAATTTGTCATGTATTTGAAATTTGATACGTGTAATAATTGATGCTGGATCGGTCCTAACGTCGCTTCATTTTAGGTCGAAATGAAAAATCAGGATAGTTACAAATTCTGCAACACTGCATCATTGGTTCGTTTGGCAACACCGCATCTCGTACATTCAAAGGCAAGGTTTCCACCTCCATGACCAAAGATGGGCCGATTTTGGTCAGTACCCTTCTAACACTCTACTTAAATGTTCGACCAGTTTTCGATTATTTCTTTTAATTTGTGTTGTACGTCAACCCATAGTATAGTTGCTTCAATACCTCCATATTGATGAGTCAAAAATATGGTTATTTTGATTATAAATAGTTGTGTTGTTAAGAATTGAGAAAATAAATGTTTCATACAAATATTGTAATGTTTTCTTTAAGAACCTTCATCAATTTCCTTGTTTTAAAGCCAAGTCACGTTTGTGGGCTGACAAGGTTTTGGCTAGCGTTTTTTTTTTGACCAACGTGGATTGCAGTATCCCGATTTTTTACACGAGCGCAGGACAATTAATGCGGTCTACTACTGCGACTTTTTGAGTGAGGTCCGACTTGCATATCGCCGCAAAAGACGAGACCTATCGATCAGGGAAGTGGTTCTTCCCCATGACAATGCTCGCCCCCATACCGCTGCCTTGACTAGGGAAAAATTGGAGCAACTGGGATGGGAAACATTGGAACACCCTCCTTACAGTCCAGACCTGTCACCCTGTGACTAGGGAAAAATTGGAGCAACTGGGGTGGGAACATTGGAACACCCTCCTTACAGTCCAGACCTGTCACCCTGTGACTTTCATGTGTTTGGCCCTTTCAAGGAAGCTTTGGGAGGCCAACGATTCGATAGTGATGCTGAGGTTGAAGCCTTCGTGCCCAATTGGCTGCAGACACGACCTGCATCTGCGTGGTTCAGGATATAAAAGTGCTCAACATACTTCTCCACCAAGGTACGTAAGATACTATTATTGGAAAGTTACAATTGCAAAAATGTATAATTACGATCTTCACGTAAGAATCGCACTATTTCGAAGCGAATCCAAAACGGAACGCAGCTCACTCGCGCTGTTTGAAACCGCTAGACAGAGGTGCGACGCAGAAAACGCGACGATATCTACTAAACTGGATTCTTTCTTCTCAAATGCGGTAAAAGAATAGAAAATGGCGAGCCGTGGTATACTTGGATTCACATGGTTTCACACTTCTCTCGTTGCAGCGCCTTTAAAAAGATACCCATTGTTCTTAGGCGCAGACGGAATCGGTACGAGCAGACGGAACGGCGACTCTTGTTCAAGAAAGGCACTATCTTGAAAGAGATGCCTCAATCGTTTTACGAGGGCGGTCCGATTAGAATTTAGCCTACAAAAGAAACAATTTTGGAAAAGTGGCGATTTATCATATACTAAGTGACATATAAATCCGAACACCTAGTTTAAATGGTTTTATTTTAATAAAAGTTGGTGAATGTATTTATCTTACTGTAAATAACAAGTGAAAAAATGTTCAGCCTTATCAGTTGGACATTCCGGTTTTTATACTGTTTTTTTTAATTCACTAACGCTCTAAAAATGAATATTTCAGCCGCAGTAAAGAATCGACGTTGGCGGATTTTGGTTTTTGACATCCTTTACGATCGGTTACGATGCCTAGAGTACGGAGACCTGTACGATTTCGTCAACTTAGTGAATTTGATAGGGGCCGTATAGTGGGACTTCGGGAAGCTGGAGTTTCTTTTCGGGCAATTGCAGTTAGAGTGCAAAGAAGTGTAGACACTGTGGTAAGGTGTTGTCAGGCATGGCTTCGAGAAGGCCGTACGCAAAGAGCAAGGGGCGCTGGACGCCGCCGTAGAACAACAGACCGTGAAGATCGCCGCCTAAGATTATTGGCCTTAAGGGAATGGTTTGCAGAACACGGAAGACCTATTGGCATGCGAAGCGTTTACCGACGAATGAGAAGTTTTAGCTTGTTTAGGCATGCACGATGGTCGTGCCAGGGTTAGAAGGCGACGTGGTGAAAGGAGGAATCCACAGTTTTTTGTTGAAAGACATGTTCATCACACTGTTGGAGTTATGGTTTGGGGTGCAATAGCTTGGTTCCAGGTCACCTTTAATCTTCATCAGAGGTAACATGAACGCGCAGCGTTATATCCACGAAGTTCTAGAACCCCTAGACTTCTTTCAACATAATGATGTCACATTGTTACCATGGCCACCAAGATCTCCCGACTTATCCCCAATTGAGCACGTGTGGGATATGATGGGTAGGAGATTGCTCAATTTGCAACGTCCTCCTCAGACTCCAGAAGCACTTCGAGAGGAGTTGGTGGTTGCCTGGAATGAGATACCACAGGAGGACATTGACCACCTGATCAGAAGCATGCCTAGGCGTGTAGGAGTTGCGTAGCACATCAGGGTGCATCCACACATTATTAAAGGTCAAAGGGCTTTAAGGCAGTGCAATCATTTTGAAATTTTTATCATTTACTTATTATGCTTCATTAAGTACTTATACAAAATTTTATTAAAATAAAACCATTTAAACTGGGTGTTATAGTTATATGTCACTTAGTATACGTTTTCTGTAAGTAGGCCTACGTGGCGGCGATCAGCCCCTCATTCGACTCAAATTTCTGCCCGGCCAGGGGCTGTTTAAGTTTGGAAACAAAAAAAATTGCAAGGGGCCAAATCTGGAGAATACGGTGGACGGGGCAGCAGTTCGTAGCCTAATCCGCCGACGCGACGGGGATGTGTGAGCCGGTGCGTTACGAAGTCAACTAAAGTTTGAGTATCACTATGAATACGTTATTTAAAAAATTGACAAAAAACAAATTACTTATACGAGGGATGTCTTTTAAGTTTTGCATATAGAAACATAGGCCGCGCGGATCGAACGTCAGTACTGAATCTTAACCTCACTCCTTAGTAAATTTAAATTCAACAATACGTGCAGTGTTCTCACTACAGTGAATTTTTAAGTGTCACCGAGTCATTAGAAAAATGGAACTCAACCGAGAAAATTTTCGCGCCATAATTTATTACAACTTTCAGAGACAATTATCGCAACAAGTATGCCTTGCTGAGTTACTGTCTGTTTTCGGCAACGAAGCGCCACATCAGTCGACAATTTCCTGTTGGTAGATATGTATTAATCTCCGTGGAGAATACTTCGAAAAACAATAAAGTCATTTAAAACTACGTACCGTGTTGTTTTATTTCCATATGCAAAACTTAAAAGACACCCCTTGTATTATGTTGGAAGAGCGCTTTTTTCATTCAGTATATTTTCAATACTGAATATACAACGGCAATGTTACATGATGCAGCTATTCTATTCAACAACCCATGTATCCCTTAATACTGTAGCTCCAAGTCTATCAAAAACTCTTTTAGCTTCCTTCCAAAAATCTTTTCGTTAGTGACACATTTGACAGTGTTACCCAATTTGTTGTAAAGTTTAATTCCCACGTGGTGGAAGGATCTTCCTGTACACGTTCTGTGTTTTCGGTAAAAGATCATTTCTTCTAGAATTACAACTATGACTATACTATAACTATATAAAACTGTAATGACTCATCGATGTTCACGTGAACATCACTTAACTACCAGTAGTCGGCCGTTCATAGGCGGGGTATGAATGTTTAACATGGGTGAACTAGATTTGTCACATGCTTAATAAAGAGTGGTTTGAAACATATTGTAAGTCAAAAATTTGGGAATTACCTTTATTCATCGTCGCTTCCACTTACATCTGACAGTAATAAACTGTCGCTATCGCTTTCCTCGTTGAAATTGACTATAGCTGGCTCTATGATGGTGTCGATGTGGTGGTCAAGCTGCCACATTTTTGTTTCTTCCTTCAGAACATGACGGATAGCATTCTGCCAAGCTTCGGGCGTTACTAGCTGTATGGAAGTCTCAAGAACCTTAACGTCTGGTAATTTGAAGGTTGTGTTATGGCGCGCAATATAACCCTTCACTTGAGCCCAGATGAGCTCTATTGGATTCAGTTCACAGTGGTAGGGCGGTAACCGCAGCACAGTGACACCACATTGACGGGCCATCTCATCAGTCACGTAACTAATGTTCGCAGGTTTGTGCTGTTTAATTTTTTCATACAATTCCGCTTTCACACATGAATCGTCAAACGGGATTCCTTTTTCGCGCAACCATTGCTGCATGTCACTTTTTCGAGATCCCATAGTCGGTACACGTTCGGCTCGACAACTATGGTAGGGAGCATTATCCATGACGATCACAGAGTTGGGCTCAACTCGCTGAAGCACCCCTTGAAACCAGCTCTCGAAGCAGCTGGTATTCATTTCGTCATGGTAATCACCCCCTTTCTTAGAGACGAAAATCAAGTCACACTCTTCTAAAAAGCCACCTATCGCTACCAATAAAAACACACAATATGCGATCGCTCAACGAAACACGTTCCAATGCGTTGCCGACGCCTATGAGTCTGCCGGTCGAGGCGCGTCTTTGATTTCATTGGTTCTACCGGCGGAGAACAATCAGCCATTATTTCCATCTCTGTCGACATATGTCGTACGCTATACGGCTGTACTGGAAGGAAGTCGGGATCGAGCTCTGATCACGTGTTGATCACGCGTATGACTCCTTACAGTTTTAAATAGTTGTAGTATATAGTAATTTCAAAATGTCTCGTACGAATGCGAGGTTTTCGCACCCACTTACCCGTTACCACCAAAACACTATCATTATCACGATCATGTTGAGGTTCGGAAGCTTCGAGTGTATTTCGTGAGCGCAAACTAGCGAACGACACATGAATACATAAATATCAATTTAACGACTCCGGTACGAAGCTAGGCCACTATCAGCCGGTAGTTTCGAGCTTTAAATTATACGTTTCGGAAGTCCCGCACATTTTTACACTGCATTTACTCTGGCGGACTTGTGCCAAAATGGCTACGCGTTGCGCAACATCCAGCGTCGTTTAGAACAGAGATGGCGCTTTCGCAACGGGACGTTTACTATGAACGACACACAGGACAAACTTTTCTACACTACTTTTTTTCCACAAAACCATTCTGGTTTTTTAATATCCATACATCCATAAAGTTGAATATCTTTCGTTGTTCAGGAACGTAACAAACATCCACACTTCATTTAGAAGGGTACGATACATTGTATAATTTTGGTAACCATAATCAAAACGATGGAGTGATGGTGTATGTACGAAACAATCTGCCTTATAACCATACCATATTTACAATCAACAATGAACTAAAAGGTATCAATCTAACAATGCAAATTGAAAATCGTAGAGTCAAAATTACTTGTGTTTACCGACCACCATCTTCAGATCCTCATACATTTATAAGAGACATAGATGAACTATTAAAAAACAATGAAAACAATCACCTTCATAATCAAATATTTATAGGCGACATCAATATAAACATTTTAGAGGAAAATTCTATGGTGAAAGAATATTTAAACATTTTATCAAGTAATGGTTTTTTATCATACATATATAAAGTAACACGACCCACCAGTAAAACCTGCATTGATCACTGCTTTATAAAGGATATTTCCAATATTTTTTCTTACATGCCTATTATCTATGAAACCGATATTACAGATCATTATTCCACTGTATTATTGATATCTTCACAAAATAAAAACCAGAACTGCCCAAGGGCAGAAAATGAAAGAAACCTTGAATACAAATATTTCACTGACAACTCAAAATTAATATTTAACGCACAAACGGAATCGTGGGACGAAATTTTTTTAACAAATTTTTTAGACGAAGCTACAAATTTAAAACTTTTGAGACTTTTGAGAAAAGCAAAAAAAAATTACTATATAAAACAATTGAATAATAATTCACATGACTCTAGACACCTATGGTCCACTGTCAATGATATATTCAATAAGTCATCCTATCCAAAAAACAATATTAATGAAATAAAAACAAAAACAGGACAGAAAACAGACAATATTCAGCAAATATGTGATGAGTTCATAGAATTTTTCACGAATATAGGAGGAAACTTAGCAAATAATATCAAACAAAATGCTGATATTCATCTGCATGAAACAAGACTGAATAATTCATATGTATTAACTGAAGTAGACTATCAGGATGTTTTCAATGCCATTATGACTCTAAAAAATAAAAAAAGCCCTGGAGTTGACGAAATTAGAGCTGAACATCTAAAGATACTGGCCAAACAAATAACAGAACCACTTGCTTATATCATTAACAAATCCTTCCAATCTGGAGTATTTCCATCAGCTTTCAAGACAGCAATCATCATACCTATCTATAAATCTAATGATAATACGGACGTCACTAACTATCGACCTATTTCACTTATATCAAGTTTAGCTAAAGTTTTTGAGAAATTACCCCTTAATAAAATGATTAATTTTCTTAATAAATTCAAAATTCTACATTCAAATCAATATGGTTTTATAGCGGGCAAATCTACAACAAATGGGGTATTAAGTATAGTAGATGAACTAACCCAAAATATAGATGGAAAAGTACCATCGATATGCGTATTTGTGGACTTACAAAAAGCGTTTGACACAGTTAACCACAATATACTTTTGGAAATCTTAGAAAGAATAGGTTTTCGTGGAAAGATGTATACTTTGATGGAAAATTATTTATCAAATAGACCGCAATCAGTAAAATTATTAAGCTCGTATAGTAAAGAAATGTTTGTTAAATGTGGTGTTCCACAAGGTACAATTTTGGGTCCTCTGTTATTCAATATCTATTTAAACGATATATTCAAAATTAACAGTACTGGTAAAATAGTCAGTTTTGCAGACGATACTGCTATACTCTATAAAGGTAAGGATTGGAACGACTTAAAAGATATTATCCAAAATGACTTTTGCAAAATTATTCAGTGGTTTAATAACCGAAAATTAACAATTAACTTTACTAAAACTCATTTTATACCATTTTCATCACTATCTAATCATCTACCAAAATATAACCACCTTCGGTTTAAGGTAAATGATAAAAATATAAAAATCAATAGAGTTAATGATACAAAATATTTAGGAATTTATCTAGATCCCCACTTGAGATGGGATGTACATATTTCTCACATACTAAAGAAAATTAGATTCATAGCATATAAAATAAAATTTCTAACCGGTATATTAACTGAATATTATCTACGAATAATATATCAAGCTTTAGTCGAGCCACACATAACATATGGTATAGTAGTGTGGGGTGCTGCATGCACGACATACTTTAACGATTTAGATGTACTTCAAAGAAGAATTTTAAAATCAATGTTAGGCAAATCAAAATTATACCCAACTAATGACTTATATAATGATGCACAAGTATATGATACTAAACAACTTTACTTCTTACATACCATCACTCATTATCACAAAACTATTAGTGAACACGACATAATTAAACATAATCATAAAACCAGATATAAATTACGCGCAAAAAATGTTCCGAAACCAAACAAATCCCTAATGAAACGATGTCACCTGTATATAGCTCCAAAATTGTACGAACATTCACCAAATAATTTAAAACAATTACGCAATACATTAGGCTTCAAAAAAAAATTAAAAAAATTTATTAACACAATTGGGAGAAATCAAATTAATAAAATAATCTCAAATATTACACAATAAATGCTCTACCATTCTTACCAATAATTTCTCTTTTCTCTCTATTTTATTATATTTTGCAATTCAACATACATATGATCCATGCACAGGCGCTGTCCTCCTATGGATATATTATATTTATTTACTCGTTTCATGTTCCCTGTATTTTAGAGTAAATAAATATTATTATTATAATTCAGTCAAAATTTAAACAAATGTTTGATTTTTGAATAAAATTCATGATTTAATTACTATTGTTGATTTTTTATTCACGATTATATTATTTTCTTCCATTGATATGCGATTTTACTGATTCAAAATCATCTACTGGGTGTTTTTTCCTATAAACCTCTTGCAGATAGCCATTAAGCACCTACTTGATGACTGGCTCTACCAAAAAGTTCATAGATATTGCTCGTTTCCAAACATTCATTCATTTACTTGCCGTTCATCAGAACCATTATGGCACCTTAGATTGATATTCCCACAAAACCATTCTGGTTTTTTAATATCTATACATCCATAAAGTTGAATATTTTTCGTTGTTCAGGAACTTAACAAACATCCACACTATATTCACAGCGATTAAGAAATACCCAAATACCAGCAAACCTAAAACCTGCAGAAAAACTATAAATTTGCAATATTTTTCTTTTTTCACTGAGTACATATTCTGGGTTATATTTATATTAGACGTTACTTGAATCACAAAACATATACGCTGATTTAAATAACAGCTGATTATCTCCTGATATTTTAAAACTAACCAAATCGACAAGTGACACATATGTTAATTCTGTGGGATCCGTCAACACTTCGTCCCAGTGGAGCAAACTCTGCCAACTGTCTTATTTTTGTTTTACTGTGCCTGCTGAGATATTCAAATACGGCCAGGAATTATTAGCCCCTGGCTATTTTAGGCCTTCAATAACCCATTATTTTAGATCTCTCCTTATTTTGTTTTTTCCACGCAATCATGGTAGAAAGAAAAATATGTTATCGAATATCGATACCGTATACCGTGCAGCAGGCACGCCCATCACTACTTTGACAGATTGCAGAATGATGTCAGGATGACAATCGTTATGTGGCAGTTGTTTTTGTGTTAGTCTGAAATAGGTAAGTAGGCTTTGTGTATTCATTTTTATTTTTATAGCGTTTCCAGGATTTCATATTTCGAAACGATGTCAAGGGTCGGCAGGAGAAAATCTTTCTCTGAGAACTGAAAATCATTAAACGCGCTGTTTTCAGTCTATTTTATTCTATTCCTTGGGGAAGTACAGAATGAAGAAAAGACTACAGTGATCAGCGGCCACTCAGTGGCTCAGTGCTCGTCTGTAATGATAATATTCAAATACTACTAAACACCTAAATAGCTTTCTGGCCTTTCAATTTCGAAGCTACCAGTCCTCGCTTAGAGATGGTAGCACAGTTTAAGGATAGACTCGGGGTATACGGTTACGGTTGTATATGATTCCTCTCAATATCGATATATCGTCATGAAACCATCGATGCGTAAAGATCGATGTTCTACGTCCGATGTATCGATGTTTTCGATACATCAATGTATCGTCTATCGTCGCCATCTCTATATTGTATCCCCACCAGTCACCAGTCAAAAACGTTAACCACCAATATTTCATCACTATTTATAATTCTTTTTAGCTCTTATTTTTCAGTAATTACTAATAATTTTAGGTGTATGTCTACAGTAATTGCATTATGCACCTCGGAGATGTAGGGATTAACATGTTTTACACATATCGGTGTTTTAGGATGGGGACGACCATACTGTTTTGATTGCTTTGAAGAAATTCATTAACCCATGAATTTATAACTATTACTATTATGATGTAAAGAGAGATGAGGAATTGGTTGGAATACATTTTATATTATATTTTCTTGCAAATCCGCACAATTCAACAGGTACGTGTAGCTATACTGATCACATATACACACAGTATATTGAACTTAACAAATTTCGAGATTGCCATGGATTAACAAACGACCAAACCTGCTGCCAAATTTAACAGCTAGACAATCGACCTATTATTTTTCCCATTCGTTGTCCTGTTTTCTCTGTACAAAAGCATCATGTTGGAATCAAAAAGCGGACTTGTTTATAATACAGTCGAATATTCACGATTTTATTCAACATTTTAATAAAAATCACTGATATTCTGAGACCTTTGACAGCATCCGTCAAATTGCATTTCGATAAGGTATTTTCCTATTGGTCCATAGGTGAAATCGGCCCTTCGTATATATTCCCGTTTCGGAGATCCCATTCGATTGATTACAAGTACCGTCGTAAAAGTATTAAGCCCTTGTCATCTTATTGTGTGAGGTCTTAAATCACCTGATTCACGAGTATGTACTACATTAACAAAGGCACGAGGGGTTGGTTGCACTCGATTGGGAAACCGATCCGCGTAAATCCGTGATGCCGCGTAAATAAGAATCATGTCCACAAGTTCAGCATTTTCGTAAACATGTGCCATTTTTGATTTCGTTTGAGCCACGCAACAGACACCACTATTCACTCACGCGTTACCGACTGACACTGACTGTATACAACCGAATAAAATAATTGTAAAAACATCGTTCCAAATTCTTTCGCTTTTTTGTTTCCGATGCGATGAACCGATAAGGCGGATTATATCCGTTGTTGCCAAACACGAGCACATAATATTATTATTGAGGCAGGGCGGTACTCAAACTTCCAAAGGGCTATAACTTTGTTACTTTAATTTTACCAGAAAAATGGTAAAGGAAAAAAACATTTCTTTTGATCAGAACTACTCACTGTTAAACAAAATGACTCAAGTTCGAAGTCACGCTGTATAAAAAAATTGAAAAATCGGTTTTTAGCAAATAAGCTGACAATGATTCATGGTAATCTACTAGTGTCAACATAACGTCAATACCATAGACACAGTAAAATTAAAGCTTATCTTATCAATAACGCTTTTTATACCATCGAAGAATTTCTAAATAATAACTTTTGAGATCTTTTTTAATGATGTTGTAGTGTGTTTGTTTACTTTTGCTCTGTTTTTGCTTGTTCTATGGTTACGTATTTAATTTCAATCATTATATTATTTTACTGATTTTCTGTTAATATTTTTCATAGTTTTCTGTTATTGTTGTTCTTTCCAACAAACTTTGTTGTATTGTGACTTAACACTTTTTTGATTTAACGTTGACCTTTGTCAGTACGCAAGAGTATTAAGCTTCAATAAAGAAATGAAATAATGAAATTTCACTGGTGCATATTTTATGTTCTTTTGACAAAACCAGTGGTGATCGGGATATATTTTTTTATTCTTTTTCGCTGCGCATAAATATCGTTATAACTTTTTCTGACGGAACAATAACATAAAATAAAGGTGGTTCAGTTTTGTAATGCTTGCTTAATCAGAGCAAATAAATAGTTTGTTTAGACTGCATCAAAAAAATAAGTTACGGCCTTCCAAAATCGTAAAATTGTGCGGAGTGTATAACAAATTTGAAGTTCGAATTTAGAAAAAACTAACATCGAGGCGTTAAAAGAAAATACAAACGTCAATTGAATTTTATTCTCCAAAATTTGAGTGATTCGAGGTGACCAATCCAGGCGTAAATAATCGCAAAATAAACATTTTTACGGATATCTTCTCACGCTCCTAATCAACCAATTCGAGCAAAAAATATTTTTTGTCAGATTTTCAGCTGAAGGATATTTAAGCTTTCACCTATACCTACCAGATGAAAATCGAGGCCGCTAGAATAATATTTCATAACAACAGATTTCCAGACCGTAGAGATTTGAATGCTTTGTTGGTTCACCAGCGCAACACAATGCCGTTCACGCAAACATCATTTCTGTGTTTTTTCTTTCTCGATTAGCTAGAGAGTACGAGGACGGTCCGATAAGTGCTTAGCCTACAAAAGAAAAACGAAAAGTTTGGAAAGGTGGCGCTCTATTTCTGGACAGAGTCTCATTCCGGTGGTGGCATTTGGCCTTTTTTTGGTTGATGAAAATGGCCGTCACGTTACCGTCGACGGAGACCGCTACAGAGACAAGTTGCAACGTTATTTTTTTGGTCAATCGGATGGGCTAGACATTAATGCTAATGCTAACGTGTTATATCGAGAAATGGTCCTGTCGAATGGCCGCCTAGATCGTGTGATTTAACACTTCTAGACTTTTTTTTGTGGGGCTAAATTAAATCATTGGTCTATGCGTCGTTAGAGGAGCTCAGACCAAATACTGAAGGAGAGATAGCGGCCATTTTTATCGAAATGTGTGGCCGAGTCGTATTCCATACGTAAATGTTTTGTATACTTCAATGGAATAATACAATTTTCGAGATACCTCAAACGGTTTGCGTTTTATTTAAAAAGAAAGTTGTCAAGTCCTTAATGGAAAATCCTTTAGTAGTAATAGTAGTTCCCCATACAACGATTTTGTATCCACATGTGTCTTCGATTTTCCTGAGTAGGCCTTGAAATTAACAGAAAGTCATTTGTTTCGTATGTATACCGAACGTATAGAAAAATTGTTGTTAATTTCCTAGTTTTATTCAAAATGGGATTATAAAATAAATTGAACATTAGCTTTGCCACTATTTCTCATCTACAAACAGTAGTCAAATTCTCAACTAAACTTTTCGCTGTCGATCTACTTCCTCTACTTCGAATTTTGAAACGTTTTAAAAGCGACATGTTGTTAATTACCTAAATACTTCGTATCTCTTACAGTTTCGGAGATCCTAATGGTGAGGGTCGAGTTTTAAACACCCGGTATACGCAGTAAATTGAGGTACTGACGACCTATTTCTAAAACGCCGACCTATACCCTATTCCACGAGTACACATCACGTTTTAACGTCTACTGAGGTGAACAGCTGATCAGCGAGTGACATTTCTGTGTTAGTCTGCAACGTTGGCAATAACGAATTGGGAATAAATCTAGTAAAACTTGTTTGTGGCGTTTTGTCTTTTGTATGCAAATAAACTTTTTTAAAAAAAGAGCTGTTAGCAAGTACGAAACAAAATACGGCGCTGTCTACCTGGCGTTGACGGATCCGTGTCAGAATTAGGTGTCCTCTGCCGATAGGGGGAGTTTTGAGATATCACTAGGTAATCGGCTGCTATTGTACCGTGAAAAAGGGTATATGTGGCGATACTGACATTATCCCACGGCGTATTGAGGACATAGTCAAACAGTAAACAGTATCAATTTTGTTTTTCCGGATCTACGGAATTATCATCAGAGCAGACAACTTCACCGGACCACATGATTATAAGCCACGTAATTGCTATCAGCTGTTCCAGAATTAATACACCCCCCCCCCCTTCCCATCTCCGATATGTTATTCCGCAGGTGAATACGGTCGTATGTAAATATCAATTCCACCATGGCACCGCTACATAATTAATTTCAGTTCAATTACAGCATGTGTTGTAATGTTTTCCAACACAGTTCGTAGAGACCCGATTTTTTAGTTCTTGCAATTATGTTCTATCCCTAAAATCCTCTACTGAAAAGGGTCCAAATAGTTGCATATCGATGTGTGATAAGAACTGAGTCAATCTACTTGACGAGATTCTGCTCTTGCTATTACGCCCCTGAGAGTAGTTTTCTTGTCCACGAAAATGTGTACCTACTTATATTCAGAAAACCATGGGTTCTGATGGTATAAATCTTGACATAATCATGCCTTACATTACCATTTTTTTTTTTTTATATCGAAACAGCCGCGCAGGCAGAAGCCTAAATGCCGGAACACCGCGGCTGCTATGATGATCCCAAAGAAATTTTGTTAATACGATTTTTGAACTGCCTAAGGTTAGTAGAACTGGGAAAAGCTTCCTCCCGTAGATTGTTCCACAATCTAGACACCCTCGGGACAAAGGAGCGGTCGTATCGGCCAGTTCTGGATGTACGAAGTTTGACACGGTTAGGATGGGACGCCGAAGTCAGGCGGGTCTGTCTGGCAGGCACATCGCGCGGCGGCATCATAGAAGAGAGCTCTGAGGAGCAAAGCCCGTTGGTGTAGCGATAGAAAAGAGCTAGATCGCCGACGGCCCGCCGGTGCGAAAGAGTCCCGAGACTGTCTGTTAGAGAAGAGTCATCGATCAGTCGGACCGCCCTCCTCTGGACAGCATCGAGCATGGACAATGTAGTCGGGGCGGCAGCACCCCAAATGTGTGAGCAATACTCGAGGCTAGGCCTTATCTGGGCCTTGTATAGAGTGAGAAGGTCATGCGGAGAAAAGTACTTCTTAGCCCTAAACAAATAGCCTAGCTTTTTCCCAGCAGCTGCAGCTATTGAAGAGATGTGTTCGTGCCAGATCAGGTCCTCGGTGATCTGGACTCCGACCAGCCGAAATGAACGGCTCCTTGGCAGAACTCGACCGTCCATCGAAACTGTATGAGCGCTAGGAAACTTTTTGTTCGTCAAAGTACAGTACTGTGTTTTGGAAGCATTGAACTGTACAAGATTGTTGCGTCCTCAAGCAGTGATAGCCTCCAGGTCTCTTGTCAGAGAAGAAGTCGTCGCTAGTCTTCTTTTTTCCAGCTCAGCGGCAGAGATCGGCTTGTCACTCTGAATTCCTGCATGTAGAGTGCTGTCATCAGCGAAGCTGTGGATTGGGTTGATCGTGCAGGAAAGGAGGTCGTTGATATGTAAGAGAAACAGTGTTGGAGCCAAGACCGATCCCTGGGGAACACCCGCGTTGACGTTGTGGGATGAAGAGGAGAATCCGTCAATTACGACGGATATCTTGCGGCCAGAGATAAAGTCAGCCACCCATCTGCAAAGCTTTTCTGGGAGGCCGTAGGATGGAAGTTTGCTTAAGAGGGCAGCGTGCCACAGCTGATCGAACGCTTTCGTGATGTCAAGAGCAACGACATGAGCCTCACCATGAGACTGGATGAGTTTACTCCACAGTTGCGTGACGTAAGCTAGGAGGTCCCCTGTGGATCGTTGGTGCCGGAAACCGTACTGCCTGTCGCTAATCAAGCTGTGACGTTCGAGGTAGTCCAGAAGCTCGCGATTTATGCACCTCTCCATCACTTTACTTATAACAGAAAGCAGAGCTATAGGCCTGTAGTTGTAACTTGTCACTAACATAACAATTTCATTTATTTTATCATAAATAAAGAATTTCCAGACAATTGTCAAAATTATACCAATACCTGAAAATAGAGACGTTCTTTTTTCCCTATACGTATTTTACCAGTACTATTAAAACTTATAAAGATTACACTGGACCAACAAATAAGATATTGTTCAATTGAGAACAATTTGTTACCAGACTATCAATCAGGATTTAGGAAGGGTTTCAGTTGCGAAAATGCACTGTCAAATATAATTGACGATATCTTCTAACCCACATACCATATTCCGGAAAAACCACCGCTCTCGTACTCTTGGACTACTCCAAAGCATTTGATAAGCTAAATCATCAATATTTATTTATACAGGGTGACTTCGAAGTTGAGTCATTTATTTTAACAGTGAGTAGATCTGATCAAAAGAAATGTTTTTTCCTTTACCATTTTTCTGGTAAAATTAAAGTAACAAAGTTATAGCCCTTTGGAAGTTTGAGTACCGCCCTGTCTCAATAATAATATTATGTGCTCGTGTTTGGTTCATCGCATCGGAAACAAAAAAGCGAAAGAATTTAGAACGATGTTTTTACAATTATTTTATTCAGTCGTATACAGTCAGTGTCAGTCGGTAACGCGTGAGTGAATAGTGGTGTCTGTTGCGTGGCTCAAACGAAATAAAAAATGGCACATGTTTATGCGGATCGGTTTCCCAATCGAGTGCAACCAACCCCTCGTGCCTTTGTTAATGTAGTACAACGGGCTCGTGAATCAGGTGACTTAAGACCTCACAGGGGACGGCATGCCGGTGCTCCAAGGCCTCACGATCAAATACAGGTCCGCACTGAAATACTTGTCGGGAGGATACTTTATAAAACAAGGTAATTTTTTTTTTATTTTTACACACATATTTTGGTTTATCTTCCTTCTACAACCAATATCTGAAAATTAATGACTCAACTTCAAAGTCAAAGTATTTTACACTACACTGCATTTTCCGAGTGTGTTAGCATGCTTATGTGAAACTATTCAACTAACAGAACACAATACGTAGAAACAGATAAAGGGGATTCCTCAACAGATGTCATCCCATCTTGTATACCACAATGCCCCATTTCAGGTCCTCTGATTTTTAGTATTTATACTTATAACCTTTCCCAATGTCTCCGAAATTGTCAGGTACAATGCTGACGATACTCAGCTTTATTTTTCTGTTAGTCCTAACGAGAGCTGTGTTGCCTTGGTCATTATTGGTCGATACATTGAAAGAACCCACTTTTCAGGTCAAAATAAGAAGTGAATCTATACCTCGTTCAGCCACTGTGAGAAATTTGGGAAAAGAATTTGACTGAAATCTAAGTTTCATATTGATACATGTATCCCGAAAGCTTATGATTCTCTGAAAGTTCAAAGCTCATCGATATGTCCTCCCTGTTGAACTTAAACTATTTCTTTGTAAGTATTGCCACTCAGCCATTTCAATTTCTGTAACAGGGTTTATGGGTTTTGTTTGGACAAGATTGACATGGACAGAATTGAGCGTGTACAGAAGTCCTGCATAAGATTAATTTACGCTCTCCGGAAGTTTCAAATAGTTGCTTGATGCAAACTGGTTGAATATGTCATTGTGAAGTATATTGGAAACTTGTATAAGCATTCGTCCCCTACTAAACCATCGGACTTCAGAGTGAAGAAAAAGTTTCACCTATTGACATCTCGTTCACAATTTTTACTACCAATTTCATAACGTTGTTTAGTTTTAGAAAATGTCCACATAATGCTTGCTGGTGGATGATGCAGTGGTCATAGAGAAATTGCGGAAAACTTTCATCTTTACGACATAATCCCACGAGACCCTTATCACGATCCAACCATAGCTGGAGCGTCATCGGTTGTCAAGACTACCATTTTGGATATTGGAATTTTCTCAGAAGAAATAAGTAGTCTGTCCTTTTACTGGAATAAACTTCAAAAAATTTTTAATCGTACAATCACTAAAAACCATCCTGACGAACACGGCCATCTGAGAGGCGTCAACTCCATCTGTGGATTCATCCGCTGCAGTGAAAAATAAGCACAGTTATCGAAGTCATTTCTAAACTGTAAAACTATATCGTTGCTCAGTACTTCACAGTTTTAAACTGAGCGCACTGTCGCCGCTCCTTGCGTATTTATTCCGGTCAAAGTAATCGAGATCGTTCTCGAGCGGATCGCTCACCGCAGTGTTGCCGCTGCTTATGTTTGTTATGAGAATTTACAAAATTTAAGGAAGCTTCGACGATTTTTACATCTTTTTAAGATATGTTGTGAGCCACCAGCCATTGCCTTTGCGAGCTACCCGTAGCTCGTGATCGACGGGTTAGCGAGGGGGGCCGACGGCTGGCTTCCTTGGGGCGGAAGTGAAAAAGTGGATACCACGTCTAAAAAAATATCGACTTATTTTTGAGACAACTCTCGTAAATGAGACACAATGAATGAATAAATCTTGGCATACGATTTATTACGATTTATCACGATTTATTACGATTTATTGCGATTTATTACGATTTATTACGATTTATTAAGATTTATTATCATTTATTACGATTTATTACGATTAATCACGGTTTATCGAGATTTATTACGATTTATCACGATTTATTACGATTTATTACGATTTATTACGATTTATTACGGTTTATCACGATTTATTACGATTTATCACGATTTATTACGATTTATTACGATTTATTACGATTTATTACGATTTATTACGATTTATTACGGTTTATCACGATTTATTACGATTTATCACGATTTATTACGATTAATTATGATTTATTACGATTTATTACGATTTATTACGATTTATCACGATTAATCACGATTTATTACGATTTATTACGATTAATCACGATTTATCGCGATTTATTACGATTTATCACGATTTATTACGATTTATTACGATTTATTACGATTTATTACGATTTATTACGGTTTATCACGATTTATTACGATTTATTACGATTTATCATGATTTATCACGATTTTTCACGAATTATCAAGATTTATTACCATTTATTACGATTTATCACGATTTATTACGATTTATTACGATTCATTGCGATTTATTTCGATTTATCACGATTTATTACGATTTATTACGACTTATTACGATTTATTACGATTTATTAGGATTTATCACGATTTATTACGATTTATCACGATTTATTACGATTTATTACGATTTATTACGATTTATTATCCATTCCGGCCACCATAAGGAGCCAGTGCATAGGCCGCTTAAGCGGGCCCTTATGCACCTCTACATTCCTTAGATCACAAGCCTCGCCCTTTTAGCGAAGTTGAGAATCGCCTTGAGTCCAAGCTCCTTTACGTCCTGAGGGTCCAAAGTAATGGACCCCAGTATAGTCTGCCTATAGTAGCTCAGAGCTTCACAGCGACACAAAACGTGCGCCGAGGTCTCGTCCTCTACCCCGCAGCGTTCACACAAGGGATCCTCAGCCACCCCCCATCACGTGCAGGTGGCGCCTTAACGTGTTATGGCCAGACAACAGTCCCACCAGCAACCTTAGGTTGGCTCTATCCAGCGATAGGCAGAAACGTCCATCCTTAGCACTTCGCCCTTCAATGAGTTCCCGTGCCTGGCGGAGATGTCTGGAGATGCTTCTCCATTTCTGAGAGTGTTGTCTTGCAACCCACGTCTCCATTTTCATCCTAGCTTCATGCGCGGTCACTTCTAGAGCTGGCTCAGGACCAACGAGCTTGCTGGCTGATCCTGTCTTCTCCCAGCGTGCCCCGGTACCCACATTAACGATACCGGATGCCTCGCTGCGAGGAGATCCAGAGCCTCCATGCATTGCAATACAAGACTCGAAGTAATCTTACAGTCACTCAGAGCTTTCATTGCAGCCTGGATGTCGGATAAGATTGTTATTCTTCTCCTAGGCCCACCCTCCTCCAGAATGTGAGATACACAAGCCAGAATTGCAAAGATTTCCGTCTGGAAAATAGTGGTGTATCCACCTGCCCGCTCACTCCGGCGTCCTACTCCACCCTCGTTGGATACTCCACAATAAACTTGCGGTTGAAGCGATATTTAGGAGTAATACGATCACCCCTGCTTAGAGGGACGGGGTCCTCCCTTTGCAGTTCGACTAAGATGGCAGTATGCCGCTTGACAGGATTCAAGAAAGCCCAGCTACCCTGACGCCACAGTCAGTCGAAGATCCAACAGAGCTTCCATTGCACTCAATGGCGTTGTTCACACTGGGCTTGTAATACTAATACAGGCCAAACGCTGACAGAACTCCGCCCTGAGGGCAACCTCTAGCTACGCTCACGCTGCAGCTTACGTCATTCAGCATAGCTGTTGCTGCCCGACCCTTCAGAGTAGATAGGACCCAATCTATTAGGATTGATCCAACCCCGTGTCTAACCAAGGCATGTCGGTTGTGGTGCAATTAAATGCACCTTCAATGTCCAAAAAGGCCACGAGTACCACTTCTCGCTGATCTAGAGTCTTCTCCAGCCTACCGACCAGATTGTGTAACGCCAGATCAGTCGATTTCCCGGCTTGGTATGCAAACTGATTTGCATGAATGGGGCCATCCCTTAAGTATCTATCAACTATCCTTTCTAGTGTCTTAAGCACAAAAGATGAAAGAGTAATCGGACGAAAATCCTTCGGGTCAGTATATCTAGCTTTGCCCGGTTTAGGAATGAATACCACTTTAGCCTGCCGCCAGCTTCTAGGTGTGAAGCCCGTGGCCGTACATGCTCGAAACACATTCAACAGATGAGGAACAACCGAACTCCGTCCCTGCTGTAACATGGCCGGAAATACGCCGTCCAGACCTGGACTTTTGTATGGAGCAAACGAATCTACTGCCCATACCCTAGCCGTACGCCAGTCCTCCCGTGAGGGCCTGCGCAACTGCATGTACTCTGTGATTGATCGCGCTACTGTGGAACCGGGGAAGTGCGTATCCATCAGAAGCCTCAGAGTACCTTCCTCAGAAGTAGTATTCACCCCCGAGGGATCATGCAGAGATCCCGATCTTGCTTTAATGTCTTTGCATAGGACCCTGTGTATTCTCGCAGTAGCAGGAATGTCGTTTATGGACTGACAGAAGTGCCTCCAGGCCTTTCTAATCTCCTTTTTGTACTACTGCAATGCCTTTTTGTAGTCTTCCCATAGAGGAGAACTTCTCCTGTGCTTAACTCTGCTAAGAAGTTTGTGCACCGCCCGTTTTCTAGCCTCTAATTCTTTGGTCCAGAAGGTTGCCTTGCCCTTACCTTGAACGTTGCGTAACGGGCAGAAATGAGGCACAAATTATCAAACTAATCGATTTTAAAAATCTTTTCCCCCGAGCGCAAAGTTTTCGCCTTGTCTATCGGCGAGCGCCAGCCCAGAGATTATGCGACAGGTCGTTGAGCTTTCAAGGACGGAATCAACTTACTACAAAAACGTCCAATAGAAAGCACTGCCGACCGATCTAAAACGGAAATTACACTTTGCATTTTTTGCTCATTTTATGTAATCCTCCTTCTAAAACACTTTGATAGCACCTCATTAATTACAGATGAAATTGTCTCTCTAGTGAAGCATGTCGTCCCTGACAGATGCTTTTTCAGAACGGCGAGTTTTACAGAGAAAGGAGACAGTTTTCTATCGAAGTGAAAACTAGATTAATCCCCTAGAAAAGTCAATGGAGGATTTAATTCAGGAGGAAACAATAAACGTGATTAACTGTTTAAAATTTTCGTAAATAAGATTCTGCGTGCACAGCCGTTTGCAGCGTCAAGCGGCGGTGAATCGACGCGTACTCCGTACAGGATCGGACTTATCGGTTCTTTCAAAAAGGAATTTCTTGTAGAACCGAATGGTCATATACCGAGTGTTTCAAATTCGACCCTGGGATCTTGGAAACGGTAGGAGATACAAAGTCGCTTAAATGGGGGACAAGCTGCGTATTTAGGTAAAGACCGCTTAGAAATTTTCAAAATTTAAAGTACTTCCAAACAGAGACGAAAAAAAAATAATTTACCCAAAACCGTTTTAATTTTTTCCTGATTTTATTTGCAGTGGAATTTCAAAATAAATTGGACATTAACGTTGTTACTTTTTCTCCTCTACAAGATGGCATTATTAGAATTTCAATATGACATTTCACGTCTTGTTCTCCAGCATAATCGTCATTTTTTCTTAAGGAAGGAATTTTTGCTCATTTGGATAGAGTTTTCAATTCTGATTCCAAAAATGTATATGTCATATACTAACATTATCAAACTTTAGTCATTTAAAAAAATTTCCTAGGTTCAGAAAAATCACTTCTTTATATGCAAGATTGCAGTTACGCTTCCTAGCGGCCATTCCAGAAAATTAAAAACATTTTCCAGGTTTTATTCGTCCCGCGAGAATCAGGTTCTTATCTACAAAAAGATGTATGTATGAACCTACTTATATCCAGAAGAACATCACACACAACACAACACAATGTTTGGCCAAATGGGTACACTCCTGGATCATAAAATTTGGAACATTACATAGTAAGTATAAAACAACAATTTAGAACAAATGATCTCTCTTGAATTGTTTTCCCTCGATGCGCCATTTTTGAGTAAAAAAATAAAAACCGTTCTATTGTCCGAGAAAATTAATGTAATAATTGAAGAATGTAATTTAGCGGGTTGTCCAATAGGGACGCAGGAAAGTAAACGTCAATTTGACATAGACGCCACCTTTGTTTTCTGTCACCGACATGTCATTTTGTTAGTTGAATGTTTACCATTGATCGCCATGGAGTCGTATTCGACTGAAGACCGCATTAAAGTTATTCAAGAGCACTACAAAAATGGTGCAAAAATAAAAAACACGTTTCGCGCGCTTCGTGAACATTTCGGTCGCAACAACCGCCCAAACGAAACAACCATCGGTCGTCTGGTGCGTAAATTCGAGGCAACAGGTAATGATGAGCAAGCCAGACGGATTTATGAGCAGAGATATCCCGATCGTGCTTTGCCAGATAGTCGAACCATAGGTGTTTCAGATTTCAGAAGCTTCTTAATACGAATACCAAAGATGCAGCATGCAACCTCTCAAACGTGAGAAAACGAATGTTGCCCGATTTTGAAAAACCGTGTATGAGAAAAATATATCTCAAACGAACTTTGAAATTTGGTTCTGCGAATGATATGTGTATCGGAGCCCAAAAGGAGCTCACTCACACTGGAAATTATAATATTGAACGAGGCCGGAAACAAAGAAGCCAAACCGCTGCTACCTTCACGAAAGTTCCTTCGTTAAACTTTGATAAGTAACTACGTTGTAATTAATTCTAGAGGGATAGAATTTTAATACGTCCGTATCAGGCGCAGCTAAACTTATGAGAGTTGTGCGAGTTTGAGAAAAATGCGAGTTAAGTAGATTAATTTGCATTGCCCACGCATCATTGAGCCGTATTCATAAAACAAAGGATATCCTTGTCTTTGCAAATTTTGAAGGAAATCCTCCAGATGGTATTTATATATTTTAATCGACTTATTATTTTTATTTCCTGAAACATACTCAAGCAAAATGTACTCATGTTGTAAAACTATAGTCAAAACATTAGTCACGCAACACCTCGTTAACGGAACTTCTTGGAACGTATGTTTTGATCAAATTATCCGTTCCACTATTTTTTTAAAACATTCTATTCCGAAAGCTTTCTCAAAATATTTATTATTTTTATTTCAAGAAACGGAATCAAACATCTTGTAGACGTCAAGAGAGCCAAAACATATATTAGTCACATACACCTCTATAAAGGAATTTCTCGGAACATATATTTTGACTAAATTATTAACAGATACTCTCCTACGCGCCAAGTTCTTGTTTTGAATTTTTCAACGAAGTCAAACAGGAAAACGTGAATGGATTTACAAGTTAAATTTGGAAAATCCATTCATATACCTAGTGCGTTCGATACGGTAATTTGTTTTGTTGATACAAAACACTTCCTACTCACTAACAAAGTTTTTCAATTGAATCGGCAGTTTCAAAAATCACTCAAGTGCATGTTTTTTTCTGAAAACGCTTCTTGATATAAACCTCGTTAAGTCAATCCATCCCTTCCTTTTGAAATAATGCGGCGTAACAGACATTCACTCGTTAAGTCAATCCATCGCTTCCTTTTGAAATAATGCGGCGTAAGAGACATTGCTTTTTAATGCCGAAGCACAGAAGCCTAAATACCGGGGCACCGTTTTTTTTTCTGAAAACGCTTCCGGATATAAACCACGTTAAGTCAATCCATCGCTTCCTTTTGAAATAATGCGGCGTAACAGACGTTGCTTTTTAACGCCTAAGCACAGCAGCCTAAATACCGGGGCACCGTGGCTGCTACAAAGACGATTTTCGAAATGCCAAGGTTTAGTTGTACTAGGAAAATTCTCCTCAGGCGAACTGTTCTACGGGGTGCGGCAGAGAGGATGGACGTTTTTAAAGAAATCATAAAATAGTTAATTTTTACTCGAAAACAAATTTATTGACGGAATCAGGTTCACATTTGAGACAGTCAAGTGTGGAAAATCACATCAGGCATGTGGAGGCCGAAATCGTTGATGCAGTGCTGGATTTTCATTAGTCCAATAACGACAATTCTGATGGTTAACCATGCTGTTTAGGCGAAAGAGGGCTTCGTCACTCATAAACAAAATGAGGTTCTCATTTTGATCGATCAGTGCTTCCATCTCACGTGCGAAGTTCATTCGTTGTGCATAATCTCCGGGCTGTAACTGTTGCACAATGGCCAATTTGTAGGGATGAAAGCGGAGATCCATATGCAAAATTCGCCTTACCGAACGATCACTAAGGCGAAGTGCAGCAGCACGTTTCCGGGCAGATCGAGTCGGACTGCGAAGAAAGACCCGTCGAACGCGTTCAACATTATCAGGAGTTCGAACTGTTCGCGGCGCTCCTCTTGGTCTTCTGTTGATCAGTTCGCCACGGCTGCGAAGTGATTCAACCCAACGAAGGATGGGAACAGCACTATTCCGATGAATGTTGGAGTGGCGACGAAACTCACGCTGTACGACGATGACTGACTCATTATTTCGGACAAAAACGCGGTGCTCCACCGTCTAAGGCACCCATCCCAAAAACGTCCGTCCTCTCTGCCGCACCCTGTACAATCTCGATACCCTAGGGGCAAAGGAGCGGTCGTATCGGCCAGTTCTGGATGCACGAAGTTAGATACGGTTAGGATGGGGGGCGAAGAACATAGGTCCTAAAATTGAGCCGTGAGGCACACCAGGAATAATAAAGTGCTTATTTGACAAAACACCAGAAGCTGAGACCGGCAGGTTAGGTATTAGTTGAAGTAGAAGTCCTCAGAGATAATACACCTTCTGTTAAAGAGGACGTTCATCATCCTGCACTGATCATGGAATTCATTACATCCGGATCTCCAACGAAATTCCCATTTGCTAATTCTCCACGGTTTAACTTTCCTGAAATGTACACAGCCTTGCAAGATGTTAATTGGACGAAGGTGATCAGTGCAGTTAATGTTGATGTCGCTTGTACCGCCTTGTATTCAGTTATCAATAACATCTTTGAGGTCCATGTCCCTAAATGTAAAAATAAAATGTTTTCGTATCCCCCATGGTTCACACGTGAAATTATACTTAATATCAAGAAGAATGACATAGCAAGAAGGAACTGGAAACGTGACGGTACTAAGTTTTCTTATGATCAGTTCAGTAATTTTAGGAAGCTCATTAAGAACCAGATCAGTGCTGCCTACTCCGCTTACGTCCAATCGGTTGAGGATGCCATTGTCAATGATCCTAGCAAATTCTGGTCATTTGCCCAGATCAAAAAACAGCAATCTAGAATCCCCCAACGATGACGCTTAACGGCAATGTCTGCGATACGCCTCAGGATATAGTGGACAGTTTTGCTACCTTCTTTTCAACAGTTTTTATCCCGTCTGGTCTACTAGGGTCATCTCCTCCAACAAATAATTCTACCGATATCATTTCTTTAAAAAATATAAGTGAAGAAAACGTAATTAGGGCTTCGAAAAGATTAAAGAACAAAATGACGTCTGGATGTGATGGTATTTCAAGTTTTTTCGTTAAAGATTGCATTCATATACTAGCGAAACCGCTGGCTTCCATATTCAACCTAATTCTAAAATCAGAGACATATCCAAATATCTGGAAGACCTCTAAAATATGTCCTATTCACAAAAGTGGAGATATCTCTGATATTTCCAACTATCGCAAATAGCAATCCTGTGCAATTTCAGCAAGTGGTTTGAGATCATCGCTTATGAAACGGTTTACTGCTCGGTCAGTATTATTATTAATCAGCATGGGTTTATGAGAGGCAGATCTACGGTCACCAACTTGGCTCTGATTACTCAGTACATTTCTGAAGCACTGGACGGTCAGGGACAAGTTGATGTCATCTACACAGATATTCAGAAGGCGTTTGATCAAGTTGATCTTTATGCACTTCTGGATAAGCTTAAAACAGTGGGTATTTCTGATCCAATGCTGTCGCTCATGAATTCATATTTGAGGGATTGAAGGTTATTTGTCGAATATGTTGGTCATAGGTCGAGTTACTATCGGGCCACGTCTGGGGTACCTCAAGGGTCAAATCTAGGTCCATTATTGTTTTTAATATTTATTAATGACTTGTCTTTTGAACTGAAGTGTTTCCATTTGTTTTTCGCTGATGACCTTAAAATCTGCACGTCAGTCAAGACAGTCGAGGATTGCGTCATGTTGCAAGATGACTTAGCTCTAATTTCGTCATGGTGTTCACGAAACTGTCTCAGTCTGAATGTTTCGAAATGTAAAGTTATGACTTATACAAGAAAAGTTAACTATTTAATTTATGATAATTATAACATCAATGGTCAGGTTAGAGACAGATGCACCTCTTATAGAGACCTTGGAGTCATTTTTGATACCAAGCTAACGTTTACTGAGCATATACTCAATATCTCGTCGGCTGCCACTGGACTACTTGGTTTCTGTATCAGAAACTGGAAGGGTTTCTCCAATGTTGATACATTAATGACTTTATTTTTGACTTTTGTCAGGAGCAAGTTGGAGTATGCGACTCTGATCTGGTCTCCTATATACCAAAATTCTGTCGTGATCCTTGAGGCCATTCAATGTAAAGCTTTAAAGTATTTTCACCTTACATGCACAGGTTCTTATCCAGAAAGAGGTTGTGACCATAGTGCCCTATTAGAGTTTTTCAATTTGGATTCACTGTCAACAAGACGAAACATATTTGCTTTGTCGTTTTTGCATGGCCTCATTCACAATAAAATTGACTGTCAAAATTTACTTGAAAAAATATGTTTCAGCGTTCCAAGGCTAGGGAGTCGACAACAAACGGCATTCTATTGTCAAGCTAGCCGTACAAATGTTATGACAAAATCGCCAATTAATCTCATGTGCTGCGTCATGAACAGTGTTACTGAATCATGTGATATTTACAGTGACAGTTGTGCATCGATTATTAACTGCTATAGATCATCCAATCTTATTTAGAATGTGTGATACTATAGATTTAAGTCCAAGAACCATGTCTCTTTAATTGTCATTTTTTTCAGCGTTTCCTGTAATTGTGTTTCACCTGTTGGAAATAAATAAATAAATAAAAACTCCACTTTATTCAAGGACACGCATTTTTCTATCCAGGGCCCTGATGATGTTGGCCACTAAATTAAGAGCAGTTGTAGTAGTATATGATTTTTCTGAACCCTGACTGGGAGAATCTCACCCGATTCCAAAAAATCTAAGATTTGCAAATAAATGACTTTCTCCGAGATCTTTGACAAAACGCTCAACAGACTGATGGGCTTAAGATCTGAGAAATCTGCAGAGTTCCTGGCCTTGCTATTGCTTGTCTCCAAGATTAGGAAAGTCACCCTTCTCTAAACACATTGATAATATGGGCCTAGAAAGGTAGTATAATAGGGAGAGACAGCTTAATGATAAAAAGAAATACATCGTCAATACCACTTGCATTTGACTTAAGGCCACTGACAACAGTTTTGATAGCGCTAGGCTCAACCAGAATGAAGGAAAATCTCCGATTGCCGAACTTTTCGTTCATCACTGAGAGCCAAACATTGATAGCTGAAGCATCATGATTCTTAGGGATATTCCCAAAAAAAAGGGAATTTCATCAAGTACTTTTGGACATTGTTTAATCCGGGAGATCGTCCGGCTTTCCCGAATTATAACGTCATCCGAGCTGATAGATTAACTGGACGGGGTGGCGACTTAGCAGTAATAGTGAAACGTGGTATTGACTACCATAGAAGCACAAATGCCGACAGGCAGAGCATTGAGGCGGCTTCCGTCGAGGTTAATATGACGGAAGGTGTCCCTTTGAAGATCACATCGGTGTATGTCAGGTGTGGTGCCAGGCTGCACGAGGCGGACCTTGAAGTCCTTATGGACTACCCTGGTCCGCTTATTGTAGCGGGGGACTTCAACTGCAAACACCGAGCATGGCATTCTAGGTTGAATTCCACCAGCGGGATCCGACTGTACAATCATGTGATACGCAACGGCTACCTCATACACAGCACTGAAGAGCCTACGCACCACCCATTTAATCACCTTCAGGCACCAGATGTCATCGACCTTGCAATATCTAGAAACGGGTTTTTTTTTTTTTTTTAACATGTAATTGGCATTGGAAGTTATCCATTTGCCACAGATGTGTGTTACTTATATTTCTCTAATTATGGACAAACACACGACGTCACAACATCCATGGCGAAGGCGAGATTCGAACTCGCGGCCCGGCCGGTCGGCTGATCAGTAGCACGACACTCTGACCAACGCGGCCAACCGAGGCCCCAAGTAGAAACGGGTTGATTGGGAACTATACAAGTTGTTTCTCAGAGAGTT
Organism: Acanthoscelides obtectus; assembly: GCA_963669975.1. Lineage (NCBI taxonomy): Eukaryota > Metazoa > Arthropoda > Insecta > Coleoptera > Chrysomelidae > Acanthoscelides > Acanthoscelides obtectus. The sequence continues at coordinate 115,223,239 of CAVLJG010000004.1, read as the reverse complement.
CCCCACTATCCCGATCATAAGTGATCAGAACGGTAGAGACGCGGCTCAAGCGGAGTGGAGAAGCTTCGTTCAGCAAGCTCTGCAGCGAGCAGCTGTACTTCCTGTACAACAACACGGCAGACCTTTTCTCTCTGCAGACATTCGTCAAAAAATTTTTGACAAAAGGACTATGCTAGCGAAAAGGTCTTATCATCCTGATGACGTTCGCAGAGCGACGAATCTTGTTCATGAAGTAAGAAATGTTCTTCATAAATACCGCAATGCGCAATGGAACGATTTTCTGGCGGGGCTGCTTGACTCAAGCATTCCTCTCTGGAAAGTGGCGAAGTCGCTCAGAAACGGAAAGCGAGAACAACTTCCGCACATCCACGGTCCTGGGGGCATAGTCTTCAGGACAGAGGACAAGGTCGAGGTTTTCGCTGTGGAACGACAGTTCTCTCCCAACTATGATCTTGATAATGATCTCGACGCGGAGCAACAAAATGTAAGATCCGTCAGGAGATATTTTTGGGCCGACGGCGTCAGTAATCCCGGCGCCGCCATTAGTGATTCTTCCTCAGAAAATTCTTTTTCGAAAGATTCACAGTTGCACAGCACATCAGCTGCTTCTCCCGAGATCTCGCATTGCACACCAGCAGAGCTTCAAGGTCATATTAAAGACCTCAAGGTGCGTAAGGCGCCAGATTACTATGTGATTCCTTGTCACTTGCCCTAGCGACTGTGAGGTCTATCTATATGCTGATGACACTGCACTGGTGGCCCAGTCGCGTACCGGGAATCGGGTTCACGACAGGTTACAAAGTGCGGTGGATGAGGTATTGGAATGGGCAGATCGGTGGCTAATCAAAATTAATTACTCGAAAACGCAGGCTATCTATTGTACTATTGTACCATGGGGAAATTCTGCTGAGTATCTCGGTGTCACTCTTGACAGGGCAGAATTACACTGAAGCGTACAAAACTAAATTCCAAATTACGTTTCGGCAACTCTACCCTTTACTATGTAGCACCTCAAAATTAAGTTTGGTTAACAACGTTCGGCTATTCAAGATCCTTTTAAAAAAGCTCCATGCTTACAATTTCAGTTATGATTCCGATAAACTAATTGAGTCTTACCTTAGTAATAGAACTCAGGTGGTGAGATGTGATGGAGTGACATCAGCGGAGCGAAGTGTTAATATTGGCGTCCCACAGGGCTCCATCTTGGGCCCAATTCTTTTTTAATTTACATAAATGATTTACCTCTCAATAACAATATGGCAAACTTTACTCTCTTCGCGGATGATACGACCGTCTCTCACACCGCAGTTTTGAGCGCTCAATCTCACAGTCTCTGGCTGCGCAGGATGAGGCTGAGCTGTGGTTTTGCTCCAATAAGCTGTCGCTAAATAAAGATAAGACAAAGAGAATGGTGTTCTCCATGCGAAGCCTGCCTGGAGACAGTGATTTGGTTGGTGAAGCCAAGTTTCTGGGGGTTACTTTGGATCCAAGATTGCAATGGGGCCTTCACATTGACAGTGTTGCTGGAAAGGCCACCAAAGGTATATATGTGCCACGGTGTCTGTCTTCTTGTGTTTCTGTAGCCATATTGAGAATGGCTTACTTTGCCATTTGCCATTCACACAATCCTACGCCATTCTGGCTTGGGGGCATTCTTCAGCGGTCCATAGACTGTTCGCCTTGCAAAGAAAAGCAGTTAGGGTTGTGAGCCGTTTGGGCTACAGGGACGATTGCAGAGATACCTTTGTCAAGTTGGGAATCCTTACTGTGCCTTGTTTATATATTTTTGAAAATCTACTATTCGTTAAAAGAAACTCTAACTATGTAACTCATGGGGACGTCCATGAGCACAATACTAGGCATAAGAACAATCTAGTATCTCCTTATTGGCGACTGAGAAGGTGTCAAGATGGACCTGGTTATTGGGCGGTCAAATTTTTTAATGTACTTCCAGACAGCTTAAAATCGCTTCCGTTTAAAGATTTTAAAGTACAAATCAAGAAGATTCTTATTAATAACTCATTTTACACGTTTGAAGAGGTTTTAATTTTAACTGTAAATCTTAATATGTTATGTTAGCGTTATATCTTTATGAGTGCTAGTGCACTTGTTTGTAATTTTTTATGATCATTAGCACTCCCTTTGTTTTAATTCATTTCATAATTTACGTTATGTCAAAATATTCTTTCTAATTTAAGTTTTTTGATATTAGTTCAACTTGGTATTCTCAAATTGTTGCTAGTTTATATATGTATGTACGTATTTATGTATGCGTTTGAAATGCATGACCATGCTTTTTTACGCTCAGATACTTGCATGTAGGTATACTTTTTTTTTGTACAAAACCTTTCTTTTCTTGTTCTTTCTATTTTTTCTTTTTCTTTTTTTTTGTCAATTTTTCGGGGTTGAGTGGAAGAACACTATTTTTGTGAACTCCGCCTTTTGGATCATATGTCTATCTGTATAGCATGTTTCCAATAAAGTCGATTATTATTATTATTATTATTATTATTATTATTAATGCAATTCTCATTTGATCTACTGACGTATGTAAACATATTTTATGTATTGTGACATGAATAAAGAATTGAAGATGGTTATCAGACCAGCAATCACTTACGCATGTGCAGCATGGTGTTTTCTTGCCAAAACGCATATGCGTAATCTGCAGGTTTCGACCAAAATTACGATTCTTGCCACACACAAATTCCTAAATTATTTTTTGGATGAATTTAAAATAACCGAATACCAGTTAACAATAGCAATGCATCCCTTAAACAGGCGCACTTCACCCTCTTTGCTCTTCTCCCTTCCTTCTCGGACAATGACGAATACATAGAAGCATCTTGACGTTTAGGCAACACATACATACACAACGCATGCACATCAAGTAAGCAACAGCTAATTCAAGACATAACATAACACACAAGATCCGTAATACCCCTGCCGGTATTCGGACTTCGTCGATATAAAAAACCTTGCATGATGCATCTTTGATGCAAATCCTTGCGTGGGCATCAGCACTGCCAATCTTCTAGGCGTTTGTTTTACGGGAACGCCGCCCACGGAAAAGCAGAAATTTTATCGGTCGTTCGACAGCGTGGCGCACATTAAAAAAATCTAAAATGCCCTGTTAATGAATCGTGAAACGGCAGCGTAATGGCCGAGTTGACGATCGCCAATTTCTCACGAATATGCGCTAGTCCGATAAAGATAACATAGGCTAGTCGTAATAGTTTAATCATAAATAATCACGAGTTTTTTTTGCGAAAATAAAATCTTTTTTTTTAATCTTTATCAAATTGCACTGGTTTTTCTCTTAAATATGGCAATAATGCATTTTGAAATAACTTAAATGGCGTGTTCTTATTTCCTATCCTTTCTTTCGTTTAAATCGTAGTCTGTTTCAAAAGGTAGATGAAATGTCCCGAAATGGTGGTAGAAAATATACGATATCAACAAATTTGAGTTGAGTACAAGTACTATAAACTGAAACACATAATAGATAATAGCGTATACTTCGGCATCATTATGTAGGTGACCATTGGGATCACGGATTTGTGGGGAAGAAACCTTAGAGTGCAGGGTGGATCTCAAGTATCTAAACAACTCCTTCTTATCTTTTGATGAAACAAGATTTTGTTCATAATTGCGCTTGACGTTTTTCAAGTTCTTAGTTTTAAGTGACCTACCTAATACATCAATCCGTGACTTATGACGGCAGTATAAAAAATACGAACACGTACGTTCCATGTTATGCCGTATCAACTTGATTGTGCACGTTCTTTGATAACGAATTATATTCTAGAAGTGCGTGTCGTACGGATCGCATGTACAGCCTGATATTATATCGGGAAAATATATCAATGCTATAAAAATGCTATAAAGCAAGAAACAATAAAATCAAATTATTCATGGGACATAGTGGAGACCTGAAAATGCGTAATTGAAAGCACTATTCTGCAACTAGCAACATAGCTTTCGTGCGTTCCACTACGACGGTCAACCATGGTCAGATGTTTCGTCCTTTTTGATATATTTTTTTTTTCGGTATAAAGATGCATCAGCATGATCGAACGTCAGTACTGAATCTTAACCTCACTCTAATAAGTGCTTCGAAAATTGGATCGAGCGAACGCAGATGTGTATTAATCTTCGTGGAGAATACTTCGAAGAACAATAAAGTCATTTAAAACTACCTACCGTGTTGTTTTATTTCCATATGCAAAACTTAAAAGACATCCCTCGTAAAGTAGAACAAATACTCAGAGCTTAGAAACTATTCTCTATCCAGGATAAAAGGTCTATCGAAATAAGACAGGATGAAGCGCCATCTATTACCAGAATTCGTCACTGAACAGTGGAACCGTTGTCTATCGGTTAGAAGTGTATCCCCCTTTGCGTCTAATAATAATAATAATAGACGTATTCATTTATCTACTATTACAACTACAACTAGTTTAGAACGGGATATTTCGATATACGGTGTCCGCAAAGTTGGGGTTTTCCTTTTCAGAAACAACTACCCTTGAAATAACAAAGGTAATGTGTAGTGAAACGAGGGCGACCAAGTACCAGTTGACGAGAAGGGCTAAGTACGTCTCTGCCCGAAATCATACCGCTCCAACAGAAAATGAAATCAGCTGAAGCGCTACCGAGCAAACGCAGAAACCACATTGATCGTCTTACACTTAATGGCACATCTTCTAACAAGGAAGGCAAAATGTTGCGTTAAAATTCTAGGTATTGCATCCCGTCCAAACGATTTGGGAGAATAAACGGTCCAATGAGCATACCGTTCACCATGCCAGCCCAAACATTCACCGAAAATGTTTGTTGAAAATGTGCCCGACGGACAGCGTGCGGATTTTCTACTGACCAAACATGAGTGTGACGAAAGTTATTCATCCCATTACGCGTGAACGTAGATTCGTCTGTCACCAATATGCACTTCAAAAAGTCTTGATTATTGTCATGTTGATGCAACAACCACTCACAAAACCGCACTCTTGCTGGAAAATCGTCAGGTTGAAGGGCTTGTACACGTTGGACGTGAAACGGATACAGCCCCTCTTCACGCAGCGTTTGTCACACTTTAGTTTTTGATACTTGCACTTCTCTAGCCACGTCTCTAGCGCTTGTTGTTTTTTGAAACGCAATCGATTATACGAGTTCGTTTACCTCTACACGCGTGACCGTAACCGTCGGTTGAAGGTTGCATACTAACCTGACACACTCACCCCGACCCAGTTCTGCCGTCGGGTTGAGACCTTGTACCAGTCGGGGATATCGCGGCGGGTCGCGGCTACAGGACGGTATTCAGATATTTTTGATGTTACAGAGCCCTTTAACTCGGTTCCCTTAAGACATTGGTGTATATGGTACTAAGAAAAATTGCTTATGTTTTCAAGATCTACACGTCCTGTAAAGGAAAACCCCAACTTTGCGGATCAAATTTACGTATGCCAAAGATGAAACGTATACTATTGTTTCGCGTTTATGCGGAAATTGTCTAAGCATGTGTACAGGGTGCGCCATCTTTTATGTCGGTATGTAAACATGAAATAACTTTGTAAACGAAAAACTGGTTTCTATATATCGGGTATTTTATTAAATATGGTCCTTTACAATTTATTGGGGCTAGTTTTTGAACACAACATCTATCAAGTGGCCACCTTCATTGGCCAAAACAAAATGTGCCCGTTTGCTGCGTTTTCCATTGATTTTTCGAGCATCTCTGGTGGTATAGCGGCTATTGCGGTACGAATCTTTGCCTTGATATCTTCAGGGTCTGGGGCTTGGTGGCGTACACTTGACTTTTCGAATACCCCGCAAGAAGAAGTTCGGTGTGGTTAAATCTGGAGACCTGGGTGACCAGTCAATGTCACTTCTTTTTGACATCAGACGTCCAGAGAATTTTCGTTGCAGAAACTGGATTGTGTGGTATGGCGCACCGTCTTGTTCAAACCAGTAACCATCAAGACCTTTTTCACACATTTGTGGGCAGACATAATGAGTCAACATCCACGGATATCGATTTCCATCGATTGTTTCGTTTTCGTTGAAGAAAAATGGCCCAATGATGGTTTTGGAACATCTTGGTCGTTGATGAACAGTAAGTTGACGATCTCCCTCTGTTCCGTACTCAAGAAAATTCGAAACCAAACGACGGATAGTGTTGTCAGACGGTGCCTGTTTGCCACGATATTTTCGACGATATTCACGTTTGTTAACACAACTGAACGACGATTTTCAATGTACATTGTGACTACTTCGGCGCGATGTTTCGGTGTAAAGCGATTCATGACTAAAATTGTAGTAAATTGACGTTTCAGAAACACGTATAACCAAATCACTCGGTTGGTAAATATCAAAGTCATTCGATGTTTCAATACCGTCATAAAATATGGCGCACCCGGTAGTACAGGATATTACAGGAGGATTTGTGTGCTAATATCTGTATTGATGATAATTCCATTGGCTTCATGCCTCAAATACACTTACTTGAGATGTATCCAAAGCTAAAAATTAGTTGCGCATCCACTTTTTGTGTCGTTCCTCCATAGATGCCGTTGATGACGCTTACAGCGATCATAGCGAGCAAACCTGGAATGAACTATAGGGTTGTCCAATAGGGACGCAGGAAAGTAAACGTCAATTTGACATAGACGCCATCTTTGTTTTCTGTCACCGACATGTCATTTTGTTAGTTGAATGTTTACCATTGATCGCTATGGAGTCGTATTCGATTGAAGACCGCATTAAAGTTATTCAAGAGCACTACAAAAATGATGCAAAAATAAAAAACACGTTTCGCGCGCTTCGTGAACATTTCGGTCGCAACAACCGCCCAAACGAAACAACCATCGGTCGTCTGGTGCGTAAATTCGAGGCAACGGGTTCTGTGGCAAATCTGTCAGTCTCTGGCCGGCCAAGGAGCGTTCGCACACCGGAATATATTGCTGTTGTGAAGGAGAGTGTGAGAGACGATCCGAAACAATCAACAACGCGTCGATCCCAAGTAATTGGGCATTTCGAGAACCAGTTTGCTCCGCATTCTCCACAAGGATTTGAATGTACACGCCTACAAGATCCAATTGACGCAAGAGCTGCGTCGGGCCGACCATTTTTCGCGCCGAACGTTCTCAGATTGGTTCCTTGAACACCGCCAAATTGATGCCAAGTTTTCATCAAAAATCATGTTCAGCGACGAAGCGCATTTCACTTTGAATGGGACGGTAAACAAGCAAAACTGCCGCATCTGGGCGAAAGAAAATCCCCGTGAGTATCAAGAGCAGCCGATGCATCCTCAAAAAGTGACTGTGTGGTGTGCATTGTGGTCAAAAGGCATCATCGGACCTTACTTTTTCGAAAATGCGGCCGGGGACGCCGTTACCGTCAATTCTGAGCGATATCACGTGATGATAGAGGACTATTTTTTGCCGCAACTTGAAGGAATGGATATGGACGATGTTTATTTCCAACAAGACGGTGCAACATGCCACACAACCAACGTCAGTATCCATCGATTGCAGTCCTTCTTCGCGCAGAGGAAATGTGCCATGGCCACCAAGATCGTGCGATTTGACTCCCTTGGACTTCTTTTTATGGGGATATTTGAAAAGCAAAGTCTACGTCAACAAACCGGCCACCCTCCAAGAACTCAAAAACAACATCACTGCCGAGATAAATGCCATAGAACCGACCATGTTGCAAAATGTCATTGAAAATTTCGACCATCGCGTGGACGTCTGTAAATCCAGTCGTGGTGAACATTTGAGCGATATTACTTTTCATACATAAATGGTATAAATGAACCTTCAAAATAAAGTACCCAACTTGATTTGAATATCAATCTTTCTTGTTTTAATATGCGTTTACTTTCCTGCGTTCGTTTTAGACAACCCCATATTTGCACACTAAAAACTACCTAGTCTGCAAGATGACGTTTTATTGTTTTTTTTAAGTTTTTTAGGTTAATCACATAATTCCCCTGCGGATCACCACCGTGACCGCTAGATGCTGTCGATTCTGGTAGATACGGTGTACGCGCTGTTGAAAAAACTAGTAATACAGCTGTCGTATGACGCTCTATGAGCGCAATCCAAACATTTTTTTGCTAACATGTGCTGACGTATTTTAGTTTTTTGCCATTTTCTATGCACTCAAATCAATCCATTTTCGAAGAAAATAATAAATAGAAAGAGCTTGTTAAATCAAAATCCAGCAATATGGATATACATCAAGCATCTTTTTCAAAAGATACACGCATCGTTTTTTACTTCCAAAGTGTACGAATATAGTTACTCACGTTGTAGAAATTTTCAGCAGTGGCACTCCAGATTTCACTAACTCACCTGCAAAGAGAAAAATGACATTGATTATAGTATACAGTTTAGATATATTTTGCGATATACAAATATTTTAGTAGTAGTAGTTAGTATCATTTCTAGTTCTTTGTAGATGACGTTTAGGAATATCTATCTTGCAAGTTACCTGTATTGTAACTATGTACATGACTGTGCGTTTTGTATAGATCCAAATTGTTGTGTAGCTAATATAAGCAGACAGATATATTTACAGATGGAAGAGTTCATATGACACATGGTCCAAAAGTCAATAGATTCTTGTCTAAATGGCTTTATAGTCTACAACTTTGTGCTTTATATCGACCACAATCTTACTAATTTTTATAATCTAATCTAAAACGTTTTTAAATTGGGTAATTAACAAATAAATGGCATTAAGTTTTTCTAAGTTAAGTCAAAATATGTAGTCAGTAAGTAATTTCATTAAATTAAATATTTAAAACACACATGACAACAACGCGTTAGCCTTTCATCATTCTTATCGAACCGGCAATCGATCGCAAACGGTAACAGTGGTTAGTTATCGGGCATCGGGCGTGTTGTTTTGTTTTTGTTCGCGTACGTCGTCGTGTTTATTTACAATGTTCTCGAATCAAGAGTTCGCCGACATGTTGTTAGTTTACGGTGAAGCTCGTCAGAATTCAAACCTTGCAACTCAAATTTGTGCAAGCGTACCGAAGACTTCGAGATACAGGAAATGTTCAGCCTACTAATATTCGCACTCGTGAAAGACAGGTTACTGTAGAGCAGGAGGAACACATTTTAAATATCGTAGAAATCAATGGAAATATCAACACTCGGGAATTAGGCCGCCGCGTAGGACTATCGCATACAAACAGGCCAAGCTAACAAAATCGTGTTAAAAAGTAGTCCCAGCACACAACCCTGTGGGATGCCACAGGAAACTGTCGTTGTACTGGAGGTTGAAGGTTACAAGCTGCAGCTTGTTGCTCAAATAAGATGACGAGAGCTTAATGATACTACTATGGAAATTGTAATGCGACAATTTTTGTAGAAGAATGTCATGTTGGACACAATTAAAGGCACTGGTAAGATCCAAAAAATAGCTAAGGAATGAGCACCGCTTCTTGAAGCTGTATTTATTTTCTCAATAGCTAGAGAATTAACCTTGACCAGAAGAAAACCGAATTGGCAGTCAAAACAGTCAATCAGCTGATCGTTCAAAAGAATCTCAAGTATCTTAGCAAGAACGGGTGATGTGAAATAGGTCTACAGGGTGTCCGCAAAGTTGGGGTTTTCCTTTACACGACGTGTAGATCTTGAAAACATAAGCAATTTTTCTTAGTACCATATACACCAATGTCTTAAGGGAACCGAGATAAAGGGCTCTGCAACATCAAACATATCTGAATACCGTCCTGTAGCCGCGACCCGCAACATCAACGAGTGGTACAAGGTCACTGGTTCAACCCGACGACAGAACTGGGTCGGGGTCAGTGTGTCAGGTCAGTATGCAACCTTCAACCGACGGTTACGGTCACGCGTGTATAGGTAATCGCGTAGACGAGAATCCCTCAACAAGCACTAGAGACGTGGCTAGAGAAGTGCAAGTATCAAAAACTAAAGTGTGGCAAACGCTGCGTGAAGAGGGGCTGTATCCGTTTCATGTCCAACGTGTACAAGCCCTTCAACCTGACGATTTTCCAGCAAGAGTGCGGTTTTGTGAGTGGTTGTTGCATCAACAAGACAATAATCCGGACTTTTTGAAGTGCATATTGGTGGCAGACGAATCTACGTTCACGCGTAATGGGGCGAATAACTTTCGCAACACTCATGTTTGGTCAGTAGAAAATCCGCACGCTGTCCGTCGGGCACATTTTCAACAAACATTTTCGGGGAATGTTTGGGCTGGCATGGTGAACGGTATGCTCATTGGACCATTTATTCTCCCAAATCGATTGGACGGGATGCAATACCTAGACTTTTTACGCAACATTTTGCCTTCCTTGTTGAAGATGTGCCATTAAGTGTAAGACAATCAATGTGGTTTCTGCACGATGGTGCACCGCCCCATTTTAGACGCGAAGTGCGTGAGTTTTTGAATGAATTATTTCCGAATAGGTGGATCGGACGTAATGGACCCGTAGCGTGGCCTCCGCGATCTCCAGACTTAACACCATGTGATTTTTTTTCTTTGGGGAGAAATGAAACGCTTAGTGTACAAAACTGAAGTGCATACGGTTGACGAACTTCGTCTCAGAATTGAACAAGCTGGTGCTTTCATTCGGGGGAGGGATTCCATTCTCAAAGCCTGCACCGATGCTTGGCTACGTCGGGCACGCACCTGTGTTTTTAATCAAACGGCGATAACTTCGAACAATACCTATAAGGTACGTTTACCTAAAAACTGAAAACGCGGCAACGCCGTCATATTTGTTACCTCTGTTCGTGGTCTGCACCACCGCCGGCGTCTGCTCGGTAGCGCATCAGCTGATTTCATTTTCTGTTGGAGCGGTATGATTTCGGGCAGAGACGTACTTAGCCCTTCTCGTCAACTGGAGAGTGAGTACTTTTTTCTTTATTTTTTTTTTTTACTTGGTCGCCCTCGTTTCACTACACATTACCTTTGTTATTTCAAGGGTAGTTGTTTCTGACAAGGAAAACCCCAACTTTGCGGACACACTGTATAATTTGAAAGATTGTTGGAATCGCCTTTTTTAAAATGAGGGAACACTTTCGACAATTTGAAAATATCAGGAATTGACCCAATATACCATAATTTGGATTGATCCGGGTTTGGATATCTTTGGGGGCAATTTTCGTACGTAGTTTCAAATTGCACCCAATAACAATGCCAGCATCCCATTGGAATAGCAGTAATATTACGATGCGTACATGACTAGGTCGACCTCGATTTCTAGGAACAATGTCCAGATTCGCAGCACTAGATCACAACACAACTTCTACAATCAGTATATCGCGTGCCCAACAGGAGTGGAAATTCCGTGTGAAAATGTAAAATTTATTTTAACAGGCATTTGACTTGGTCCGTTTGTTAGTATGTTAGTGGTAATAAAAAGAGCTAAACTTCCAAACAATAAAACGAACGTCAAATTTCTTGGTATCCAACAAAGTTGTCAAGTTTGGAAAAGATCAAAGAATGGTGACCTTGAAATCCCCATTTTTGAAACAGGAAATGTAAAGAGCCGGACAATTTACATTCTAGTATCCCTTTGATCTGGCCAATGACCTTGATGGGTATTTGAAAGTGTGCAAAAAGTATAGAAATGTCAAAATATATCGAAAAATACATTTTATAAAGCAACATTAAGCAGAACAAAGTTGCGAGGTTTGGGACCGGTCTAAGAACGTGTCATTGACTATGACAAGGTCATTTGAAGGTCAAGGTAGTTTTTTAAATGGAAATCGCTATTTTTGATACCGGCATTGTAAAGAGCAGATAACCGTATGTTCAATCATGTCAATGACCTTGACTATGTCATCAAGGTCATTAGAAGATCGAATGAATTTTTGACGGCGAACATCTATTTTTAATTCTATAAATTGTGGACAATTTCGCGTACAAATATATCCTTTTCAGTGACCTTCAAGGTCATTTAAGGGTCAAAAAAATGTTTTCAAGTAAATTCTGCTTTTGATGGGGATTTAGAAGAAGCGAAACATTTTACGGTCAAGGTCACTATCATGTACCTGACCTTCACCTAGACTATAATCTTCAAGGTAATTTGAAGGTGAAACGATTTTTTTACGGGATACTATTTTTACTTCGAGAACAGTAGTTTTACATCCCGTTAAGCCTCCGATTATCGTAAAGCCTTTAAGGGCGTAGTTAGGATCACGTTCAAGGTCACTTTCAGATGACCCTTTTGAACCTTGCAACACTTCTCTTTGGGTAGCCTTTTTCTGAGACATTTTGTTCCTCGTACCTTTTAGAACCCGTAAAATGACCTTGAACGTCACAGTCAAGGTCATGAACAAGGAATTACTTGAATGTAAAATTTCAGCTGTCAAAAATATGGGTTTCTATTTAAAAATACTGCCTTGTACTTCAAATGATCTTGGGTTCATAGTCAAGGTCACGTTCAAGGTCAACATTAGATGGTCCTACAGCATTTTTCTGAAGGAAACACGATTTTATACTTTTTAGATATCATGTATATCTGCAATTCGTTAGGTGAAAAAAAATGTCAAGTAGGTTGACTATGTACTGTACGAGCGATGTCTTTTAAGTTTTGCATATAGAAACATAGTAGGCCGGATCGAACGTCAGTACTGAATCTTAACCTCACTCTTTAGTAGACTTAAATCCAAAGTTTCAGAACAAAGTTGCGAGGTTTGGGAACGGTCAAAGGATGGTGACGTGTCATTGACTGTGACTTTCGAGGTCATTTTAAGATCAAGGTAGTTTTTTTTAAGGGAAATCGCTATTTTTGACATCGGAATATTATGTCAATGACCTTGACTATGTCATCAAGGTCATTAGAAGATCTAATGAATTTTTGACGGCGAACATCTATTTTTAATTCTGTAAATTGTGGACAATTTCGCGTACAAATATATCCTTTCCAGTGACCTTCAAGGTGATTTGAGGGTCAAAAAAATGTTTCAAGTAAATTCTGCTTTTGATGGGGATTTAGAAGAAGCGAAACATTTTACGGTCAAGGTCACTATCATGTGCTTGGCCTTCACCTAGACTATAATCTGCAAGGTAATTTGAAGTTGAAACGATTTTTTTACGGGATACTATTTTTACTTCGAGAACAGTAGTTTAAGGGCGTAGTTAGGATCACGTTCAAGGTCACTTTCAGATGACCCTTTTGAACCTTGCAACATTTCTCTTTGGGTAGCCTTTTCTGAGACATTTTGTTCCTCGTACCTTTTAGAACCCGTAAAATGACCTTGAACGTCACAGTCAAGGTCATGAACAAGGAATTACTTGAATGTAAAATTTCAGCTATCAAAAATATGGGTTTCTATTTAAAAATACTGTCTTGTACTTCAAATGATCTTGGGTTCATAGTCAAGGTCACGTTCAAGGTCAACATTAGATGGTCCTACGGCATTTTTCTGAAGGAAACACGATTTTATACTTTTTAGACATCATGTATATCTGCAATTCGTTAGGTGAAAAAAAAATGTCAAGTAGGTTGACTATGTACTGTACGAGGGATGTCTTTCAAGTTTTGCATATAGAAACATAGTAGGCCGGATCGAACGTCAATACTGAATCTTAACCTCACTCTTTAGTAGACTTAAATCCAAAGTTTCAGAACAAAGTTGCGAGGTTTGGGAACGGTCAAAGGATGGTGACCTTGAACGTGTCATTGACTGTGACCTTCGAGGTCATTTTAAGATCAAGGTAGTTTTTTTTAAAGGAAATCGCTATTTTTGACATCGGAATATTAAAGAGCAGAAAACTGTATGTTCAATTATGTCAATAACCTTGACTATGTCATCAAGGTCATTAGAAGATCGAATGATATTTTGACGGCGAACATTTATGTTTAATATGTAAATTGTGGACAATTTCGCGTACAAATATATCCTTTCCAGTAACTTTCAAGGTCATTTGAGGGTCAAAAAAACGTTTTCAAGTAAATTTTGCTTTTGATTTGGATCTAGAAGAAGTAAAACATTTTACGGTCAAGTTCACTATCATGTACTTGACCTTCAGCTATACTATAATTTTCAAGGTAACTTGAGGTTTAAATGATTTTTTTAACGGGATACTATTTTTGCTTCCAGAACAGTACGAGTAGTTTTACATCCCGCTAAGCCTCCGATTATCGTAAAGCCTTTAAGGGCGTAGTTAGGAGCACGTTCAAGGTCACTTTCAGATGACCCTTTTGAACCTTGAAACATTTCTCTTTGGGTAGCCTTTTCTGAGACATTTTGTTCCTCATACCTTTTAGAACCCGTAAAATGACCTTGAACGTCACAGTCAAGGTCATGAACAAGGAATTACTTGAATATAAAATTTCAGCTATCAAAAATATGGGTTTCTATTTAAAAATACTGTCTTGTACTTCAAATGATCTTGGGTTCATAGTCAAGGTCACGTTCAAGGTCAACATTAGATGGTCCTACAGCATTTTTCTGTAGGAAAGACAATTTATACTTTTTAGACATCATGTATATCTACAATTCGTTAGGTGAAAAAAATGTCAAGTAGGTTGACTATGTACTGAATGAACTGAATAGCGTTGTATGGGGAGTACTACTTAGCGCCATTTTTCTTAATCATTTCTTAGATAGAGAGATATACATTGATTTTCCAACAAGAACCTACGTACCCAATAATAGAAAATGCACAAAACCAATGGAATATAGGAATAAAAAAACAATGTTTAAAAAAACAGTTTAATAACCAAAAAATAATATTTTGAACAATGCAAATCAAGAATTTATATCGTTTATATATAACAGAAAGAGTAAAGATCCTAGATTCCAGCCTTGGGGAATTCCTGAATTAGGCCTGAATGCCATCCTACATATTCAACATATTGTCTCCCATTGAATCAATGTATTAAGCAACTCTATCTTGAATTACAACTTTATTTTAAAATTGATATATTCTTCTGCCTACCGGCGTTGGCAAGACGAATTAGGATGATCGCGCCATTCCCAGCGCGCGCCCTTACTTTGGAAACTTTCCAGGGAACTTTTGAATTATGGGTGTGAGTTGAATATCTAATGCCAAGGATGCGCGGTGTTTCCACAGGGGTGGGGAATGTTTAACATAATCCTTATCCCGAGAAAATGCATCTACAAAATTTGATGGGAAACGGAAGCATGTTCAAGGTTTCAAGGATAAATTTTCTGCAAAAATTTGCTAGCGTCTACAGGTGACTAGCCTATGAATTGCTTGTCTACTGGGACGAGAATTACGGCCAAAAATTGACGTTAACGCTCTCGCAGTTGCGGTCACCGACTCGGAATTTCGGTAGTAAATTTTAATCATTTGTAAGCGTTGTTCGTTCGTGTACTTCACCACGATGAAAAAGTTTTCTTTACTGAATATATTGACATTGACAGTTCGCAAATTGATTTAAAGGTGCGTTCACAGTGACAGTTCAAAGTTGTCAAGTGCCTATTGGAAAACCCCATATAAATAAACAATTCCTACTCAAAACATCTGAACGTATACCTTAGAAAATACAAGATATTAAAAGAAAATCAATTTACAGAAGTCTGCATTGGACGTAATAATGTAAATCAAATACACCAAAATGATGATGCCGTCCACTTGCATTTTATTTTATATGTATCTACTCATGTTTTCTTTGTACATTCGGTGAATAAATATTATTATACTGTCCATCACATCTAAGAAAATCTCGACTAATTCAACTTTCAAGCAAAAAAGGAAACCAAAATATACTAAGTGACATATAAATCCGAACACCCAGTTTAAATGGTTTTATTTTAATAAAAGTTGGTGAATGTATTTATCTGTAAATAACAAGTGAAAAAATTTTCCAGCCTTATCAGTTGGACATTCCGGTTTTTATACTGCTTTTTTTTAATTCACTAACGCTCTAAAAATGAATATTTCAGCCGCAGTAAAGAATCAACGTTGGCGGATTTTGGTTCTTGACATCCTTTACGATCGGTTACGATGCCTAGAGTACGGAGACCTGTACGATTTCGTCAACTTAGTGAGTTTGATAGGGGCCGTATAGTGGGACTTCGGGAAGCTGGACTTTCTTTTCGGGCAATTGCAGTTAGAGTGCAAAGAAGTGTAGACACTGTGGTTAGGTGTTGTCAGGCATGGCTTCGAGAAGGCCGTACGCAAAGAGCAAGGAGCTCTGGACGCCGCCGTAGAACAACAGACCGTGAAGATCGCCGCCTAAGATTATTGGCCTTAAGGGACCGTTTCTCCACTACCAGGTCCATTGCAAATGAATGGTTTGCAGAACACGGAAGACCTATTGGCATGCGAAGTGTTTACCGACGAATGAGAAGTTTTCGCTTGTTTTCATACCGGCCACACTGGGTCCTCCCTTTAACTCGAGAACACCGACGTAATCGCCTTGAGTGGTGCAGACAACGGTCACTCTGGGATCAGGAATGGAACAGTATTGTCTTTAGTGACGTGTCTCGATTTTGTTTAGGCATGCACGATGGTCGTGCCAGGGTTAGAAGGCGACGTGGTGAAAGGAGGAATCCACAGTTTTTTGTTGAAAGACATGTTCATCACACTGTTGGAGTTATGGTTTGGAGTGCTATAGCTTATGGTTCCAGGTCACCTTTAATCTTCATCAGAGGTAACATGAACGCGCAGCGTTATGTCCACGAAGTTCTAGAACCCCATCTTTTACCCTATCTTGACACCCTGGCAGATCCAACTTTCCAACAAG